>UZAE01012027.1:0-12468 GCA_900617975.1 Rodentolepis nana
ATTGACTTACCTCCACGTGGTGCACCCTGGGCAACGTTTACTTATACGGCAAAAAGGTCTATTGATCGGCAGTTGACTTCTGACTTCAAACTACTATGGCCCGACTATTTGTCATATTCGACCCTTTCACAGTACTCATCTTACCTTTTTCATGCCTTTGTGTCTGTCTGTCTCTTTTACATCTGTGAATCACTCTTCTGTTCCCCTCTCGACTTTTTGTCACTTTGATGTTCCTTCTCCTCTCTGTGAAGCCCCGAAGTCAGCTCCAGGGCTAATGATAACTATTAAAACGCCTGCCATTTGATATAAATAAATAAATGAATGTTTTGAATTCTTCCCAGTATTGTGGTTTTCGGGGATTTTATAACTATGCTAACAAATGAACTTGCCATTGCAATCAAAATAGTAATATTATGGCCTGGTATTTTACCTCATACCTCATAAATAGCTTGTAGCGGATTGCTACCTTAGTAAAGCCTGACTGACTCCCCTTAGTAAAGCCTGACTGACTCAGAAATCTCTATGGCAGAATCTCCAACATATAGCTAGACTCCCAGAACCAGATAAGCTATAGCCCTGCTATGAAAGGAAACAGACGTGTAGCACGGAGCACGTTTATTAAGTGGGTATGTTGCGGATAAAGTGAACACGCAGGAAGCTTAATCATGATCAGGATGCGGATTAGGTTAAACAAACAGAGGTTAATGATTGGTCACTGTTTGTAGGTCGCACCTCCCAATCCTGGAGTGCAGGCATGCGATGACGTGTTAAGCCATGACGTGTCCCACAAGCCCCAGAGTTCAGAAAAACGATAAAGGCGAGCAAAAGAAAGTTCACATGTTTGAGTCAGAAAGGATCAATGATCTTTAATAATTGTGTATCATGAATCAATACATAATTAATTATTAGTATTATTTTTTTATATTACTTTTTTCTCCAACATTAGTGAATATAAAATTTGTACAGTTCTTTCTTTATAGAATAGCCTATTGGGCTATTTCCGTCAGCTCTCGCTGTCAAAATTACAAAAAAAATTTTGCTCGCTATAACTAACCCAACCCGGTAACATAATCTCAAATTAATCTTATAATATTTGTGAGTTTGATGAGCATTAGTGTCACATTGGGGTTGGAATGAAGGGATGTATTAGAGTATATGCCATAAATTTCATCAAATTCAAGTATGTATGTATGTATGTATGTATGTATGTATGTATGTATGTATGTATGTATGTATGTATGTAGAATCAATCAATATTTGGTTATAATTAATTCCTTAAGAAAAAGTTTTAGAAGTTTATTTAATAAAATAGTATGCGAAGTTGGAGCAAAAAAATAATCTACATCATCATCTTCCGTAAATCTGAAGCCCTTGGATAAATCTTCATGCCCAACTTAGCCGAACAAGTTTAGCAACAAAGTGACAATTTGAACATAATAAATAAACGTGACACCTGCCATCCATAGGTGCCAAAAAACGAAATTTTGTCTCGACAAGACATGACAACCACCTTTAAACTAGTAAGTGAGTGTAGTTGCACTTACCAGACCAAAATGCTTCCTCCGAGCATAGAGCAGATCCACCTATGTCTAGTTTCGACTTTTTGGACTCAACTCTTCACAAGTGTTTTGTTAAATCTTAAGAAGAGGATACTCAATTGTTCAGTTGGTAATTATACCACATTAAAGTATATTTATTCATTTATATCAAATGGCAGATGTTTTGATGATTATAATTAGCCCTTAAACTTTGACTTCAGTTATAAATCGAAGTCAAATCAAATCCCGAGTGATAGACTTTTTTGCCGTACGAAGATACGTTGTCCAGGGTGCACCACGTGGAGGTAAGTCTATCGCGCATTCCCCCCCCCCCCACATTAAAGTATAAAAATGTGTATATTGGGTCTATTAGTATCGTTTTTGAAATACTCTTCTGTCCCCCCCCCCCCTCCTCTCGACTTTTTTCACCTTGATGTTCCTCCTCCCTTCTGTGAAGCTTGAAGTCGACTAAAGGGCTAATGATAATCATCAAAACATCTGCCATTTGATATAAATAAATAAATATATCCAATTCAATATTCCAATGTCATTTATGCTGCAAGGTAAAAAATAAAAAGGAGACAATGGCCAAAGGGTTTAAATACATATAACTCTGCCGACAATTCACACTTAACTAGGCATTGATACAGTTTTCTATTACCAGGAAAAAAACGTTAACACGATAATTATTCAGTAGGTGCATTTAAACAAGAATCAGACGCGAATATATTCTTATATAAACAAATACCAAATTCTAGTTGTGTATAACAAGGAAAAGGTAGAGTATATCATAAAAAATTGAGCACTCTGCTATTAGATGACTATTCGTAAATGACGAATTGGATGTTAAGTTGTGTTTGCGACAACGGATTGGCAAATGTAAGCAACGAACTCAACTTCACATTTTTTAATTGAAGAAATAGAACGTTCAAATATGTGTTTCTGACTTTAAGAAATCGACAATAATTTTAATTCAGCGAAAATAATTTTACCTGCATTCGTTCAGAGTGAACTTAAGATGGCATATCAAAGCCAATACTAAGCATTAAAAGAAGTTATATTTGAAAGGGAGTCAATAAAACTGTTGGGTCACTAAATTAAGTGGCAGATTTTGTTTGACAAACTCTTTAAAGTCTGCCACTCGACAAATAATCTATAATTCAGAGCAAACAGTGCAAGCCAGGGGGAGGGGGTGGAGCAATAAAATGACTAAAATTTAATGCTAACTATTAAATTGACGCGAAAAAGGCCAATTTGGTTCACAATTAGTAAATAGCACTCATCTCCTTGTCTCGATAATAGAGAACAGAGCACTTCATTAGAAAAATAATTGATTATATCTAAATCCACTTTCATAAACAAACACTAGAGCCTCGAATGGCACAACAGACAACAGGCGAAACGCTTCAGTAAAAATTCTCATAAAGTTCTAATGTTCCGCAACTGTTCACCAATTCATTAATGGTAGGCCACGCAGAGGGTAGTGACATAAATCAAACAATTAACTTGCCTCTAGAATTAGTCGGATTTCCAGATCTGCCATTAGGTAGAATTTAACTAGAGTGCATTTTAATTATACTACATTAATAGTGATTTAATTATACGCTTGAAAAAGCCTAAAATGAGCATTATTTTATTTGTGCTCAAAGTATCTGTATGCTATGAATTTGAAGAGATAAGAAATAGCAGTAGTAGTAGATTTTAAATTAATTCAATATGTAAAGATTATAAATGGCTGCCAAGGTTATTTCAATTAACCCCTAACAATAGTATTCCAAACAATAAATAAATTGAACTAACAGTGATTTAGACTAAAGGCCGATTAAAGCACCTTTTAATTCGCTCTGATTTAAGAATAGCGATCTGTACGGCTTCAGGTTGAAGCAGTGTGCGATATTAAACTCAACCAAATTGTTCACTTATAAATTATTAAAATTTTATAAATAGATTACATAAAATCATTTAATGGCAATTTGATAAGGCATGCACAAGTTACATCTTCAACGAAAACCCCTACAAAAGCTTCCAATATCCACACAAGTGCAGCTTTGGCCAGATAACTGTTTACCGACTCGACAACCTGCCTGTTGGGGTGTGCGATAGACTTACCTCCACGTGGTGCACCCTGAGCAACGTATACTCATACGGCAAAAAAGTCTTTTAACCGGCAGTTGACTTCTGACTTCAAACTACCATGGCCCGACTGCTTGTCATATTCGACCCCTTCCACAGTACTCATCTTACCTTTTCCCTACCTTTATGTCTATCTGCCTCTTTTACATCTGTGAATCACTCTTCTGTTCCCCACCCCTTGACTTTCTGCTACTTTGATGAACCTTCCCTCTGTGAAGCCCGAAGTCAGCTAAATGGCTAATGATAGCTATCAAAACGCCTGCCATTTGGAATAAATAAATAACCTGCCTGTTTGAAAGGATCGTATCAAAGGTACAAGTTCAAAAATGCTGGTACACTTTCAATATTGTTTTTGTGTAGGAAAAGGCATTACTGTTTCGGCTACAACAAAACTGTCCTTGCCAAACTGGCCTTCATACGAAGAGCACATGATCAGTTATGGCCTAGTGTTGAAAGCATTTAGGTAACAATGACCCCAGCAATTGATTTACAAGAGAGAAGAGTTTCTCATTTTCACAAAGCATCATTTTTTACACTATTCAACTTGACCTGAGAGCAGGTGAAATTGCATAGAAATTGACGGATGATATCACTTCCATATTCATAATAACATCGATATAATAAAAAATTAACCAAGCACGATTTAGGTTGATTAAAAATTGTTATAGAAATTTCCAGAGGGAGGTGACCTGAAGCTGTCCCTTCTGAGGAACACGCTTCTCAACAGTCCACTGTCCAATCAGAACTAATATCATCCCAGGATCTTCAACTTGTTATGTGCGCAATCCGATCGGCACGCCACCAATGCAAACTACCCCTTGAATAATTGCTTCTTCGTCTAAGAGACATTTTCAATGATGCTTCTGATTGTCTTCTATTAGCTGCCAGTGTGAAACCGATAAAGTTGGGGGTTTGAACACTTATTAAATAAGACATGGGGTGTATAGAACTGATTATGAATAGTCACTTCATGATAACAGAACTGATTGCTAATTAGGTGCAACCTCAATCAACTTCATTTGGCAGCCAGTAAACCCCAGACAACCACTTAAATTAAAAATGGGTGAAAAATAGTATTGGCTCAGTGAGTCAGCGAGCTAAGTCTCAGTATCACTGACTAATCATAATTGCATTTTGCTTCTGCAGAACCGCCATTGATGCCAACCACATCTGTCCACTCCCCCCCCCCATTTCCACATGTGATAAACTGGATCTCTCTCCAACAGTAAATATCATCTTAATCACTGAGGTAGCTGAACATGTTTTGCAACGTAATTTATATCACCATTGATTCTAGCCATTTATTATCCCCCCTGCTCCCCCCCCCCCCCCCCCCCACCTAGATAAGATCGATCTGAACAAAAAGTACACTAATCAATGGGGAGGGATGGGGCGAGGGGGGGGTAGGGAGGGATGTGAGAGTGAGAGGAGTTGACATCCTGTCCGTACTTGGCATTGCCAAAACTAGTTGGCCAATCAGCAGATTAACAATAAAAGAACTTAAAATATGAAAAAGCATATGGCACAATTAAACAGCCCAGGAGCCTAAACTTTGCTTAATTAATCTGCTTAATGGACAACCAAGAGGTCGATAACACACTTAACGCGCATATACCTCAATTATATTGAGCATCTAGATGAATTTACGTAAATACAAGAATATGCTACTATCAATTAGGAGAAAAAAATAACGCAACAATTTTAGATGAGAACATTTTGTATTATTTGCTCTGGTCATAATATGACGAACCTCAGAAATCGACCAAAACACGAAAAATAATAGGTAAGAATATCAGTAATTTTAATATATTTTAATTTTGTTATTCAACAGTTTCGGTGCCAGGTTCAGAAGTAATTATTTGTGATATGAGATATCAAATGGAAGGCGTTTTTGAAAATTATCATTAGCCCTTTAGTTGACTTCAGGCTTCACGGAGGGGAGGAACATCAAAGTCGCAAAAAGTGGAGAGGGGGAACAGAAGAGTGGTTCGCAGATATAAAAGAGACAGAGACACAAAGGTAGAGAAAAGGTGAGGTGAGTACTGTGGAAGTATTCGAATATGGCACACAGAAGTCAGAAGTCAGCTGCCGGTTAATAGACTTTTTTTCCGTATGAGCATAATTTACCCAGGTTGCTCCACGTGGAGGTAAGTCTACCGACCACCCCAGTTTAGAGTTATAATTGAGTAAAATTAATTTATGCAAAGGATCAATTTGTCAATTTCTCTGCATAAACTCGCTACGCATAATTTGTTTTCTATCGTTAGCAAACTTCTCTCCTATGTAAATGCTTAGTTTTAAAACATTGCTTAATGCACTATGCAATGGGATGCATTTGAACAAGTTTAAAAAATAGAATGTAAAGGCAACATTATATTTTCGGAAGTAATATGAAATATTTAAGCGTTTTATGGAAAAGACACTGACATTTTTGGTAAATGTAGGAGACAACACGTGATGTAGACAAGAGGCCTCCTCAAAAATTACAGAAAAGAGTTATAAACAGATATATTTTTGAAGAAATAACAAATTCGCTTATTTTCCCCCTTAAATTACAATTTTCCCAGCTATTAGATGGGAATTTGTCGAATTCAATAGCATTTAAACACAATTACTTTTTTCTAGTAATAGCGCACTGAATTGAAATGCTCAGGGCATTCTCATGTTAAAATATCTAAACCAAACAGAAAAGTATTTCAACTTTTCCCTGTTACTCTCAAAATTAAAAATACGCAACAATTCCTAAGGCAAAACTTTATTGTCACAATCCAGACATTTTGAAACGAGCTGTTTTCGCAATAAGAAAGTGACATAAACTTCATTGCAAATATGCAAATCTAGAATAAAAAACTTGACTCAAATAACAGTCTACTAAATCGCGAATCTCAAATGCGGAATCAAGAATAGAAGGACATCTGTCCCAAAACCGCGGAAATGAGAAAGAAAAAAATGGTTCTGGAAGAGCATTCTGAACATCAATTTGCAATAAAAGATATATCAATTACCAATTCAATCACACGTTTTAATTGTATCTGTGTTCTGCTGTAAAAGTGTTGTAAAATCAAGCTTACAGAAATTAAGTTAACAGGAGTCATGTTTTACTACTACAACACGCTAGTTGTGGCTAACGGGAGAGTTGTCCACTAATTTAACAGATTCGATTTTATTATCTCACCTATTACTTGCTGTTCATTGTGTCATTTTTTTCTAGAATAATTCATTTCTCATTATAATAATCGATTTGCATAAGCAATCACAAGGACTTGGTAAAAATTTTGGCATTATTTCAGTCTAAACTCGTGTAAAAAAGTTTGCAAATATCCAATCAACTGTCAATTTATAATTTTTAAATTATATGTGAGTTGATTGAAAACCAAAGCACTCGTTATATAAATTCTTTTCTAACTTGGCTTTAACTTCTGTTAGTTCAATTTATAATACTGAAATTACTAATTACATTAACCCATTTAATCAAAGGCGCTGCTGAATGCCCGTTGGGCTGAGGTTTGTAGCGCTGTGCTGATCTGACAAGAGGGAGGGCGCTATAAATCACTCTACTGGCTAAAGATTGTGATATTCCATGATGTCACTAAATCCCTTATCTTCGATGGGCACAGATGAAGAAGTAGCCAAGAGGAAATCTAGTTTTTTTACAAAGATATTTGACAAGAATAAAAGTATTGTAGGTATAATAGAATGGTTCCGTATTCGAACTCATGATTATACAAATTCAATCCATTTGATGTATTTTAATGCAGGGAATTCATTTTTCGACGGCTGCAAGTTTCTGTTTTCAATTGAGTCAGGTTCCAATGAATTAACTCGAATTAATAGAACTAGGTTCATGACATTGAATGCCAAATCACTTAAGGCACTGGTAGATAATCAAAAATAAATAACATGGGTTATTGCATTTTCTGCTGATTTAGATTATTTTCTTTAATTTACTAGAATTTAAAATTTATGAAAGCATTACGAGTGTTTATGCTTTCCGACTATCGAATATGCGCAACCTTAACGTATTGATTTATTGATTATTGATTTTGCTACCTGTTTCTGTTTCAATTCAGCAGTTTTAGAGATGAGTTTCTATCATGTGCAATTATTTTTCCTTTGAAACACAACCAAGCCAGGAGACAGGAGGTTCTAAGAAGCACAATAGAGAATTCCTTTGAAATTATGACGGTTTTCCTTTCCGGTATTCTGCCTCTGCCAAAATGTCACCAGAAGACGATGTTTTCGTTTTGAAATAATATATACTAAGGTTAACAGTCAAACACATGATCTAGCTGACATGTGTGTTCGAACCACTTCTACCACAAAACAGTACAGTGAAGCAACAAAACCATTTCACAGAAGAAGTATTTAGATCTAGTTTATAAAAGATTCAAAGAAATCGACAATAATAACTCAAAATTTTAGCCTATTACTTCGCCTATAGTGAGCTTCTCTATTTTTAAACACCATAACTGGCGATTTTTGAGCTTAAAAGACCGCTTTTTCAGACTGAACTGGTGAGATCCGACTGGAAATGGTTGAGATTAGCAGGAAAAATGTTAAATGGACTGGAATGGTAGAAAAATAGGAGTGCTTTTTTCCATCGATCTCTGATCTCGGGTTCGTGTTTCAAGATACACATTTTATGATTCGGCCCTTGAATTGCATCAAATGTACTTCTGTGTTGTCTGGTGTTTATTGGCTCGAGTATTATAGTCAAGATGAGTCCATCTGGGCACTTCAAAATACTTGTTCTTCATGCAATTGAGAATTTGTAGGGATCGTATAGATTATTCATCAGCTTAAAATTATAAGAGAGCTATGGCCGCCCAAGTCGAAAGATACAACCAAGTAATCAAGGCCATAAGGACTATTACAACACGAAAATAAACTCACACAGAGACCGAGGGTTCAATTACTAAAATCGGAATTGCTAAATTGATACAGTTAGTATTGGGTTGGCAACTAAGTCACTGCCGTTTTTGTTGACGGATTCACTCTATACTTTCTTTTGTTTTGTTAACGTGGCCAGAGCATCTAACCTATATTTTTTTCTTACTGTATGGACTTCTAGGTTAATTAGTAAAAAATTTTTTTGTTTAGTTCTTTAGTCTTGTTTTTATCCCAATTTAAAAATGAAAGAACAGGACGTGCACTTCCGACACATTTTATTGTATTAGTTCCGAAAAGGCAAGAACGCATCGCAAGCACAAAAGAAGTTATGTGTCGTATATGGAAATGAAGCCTTAAAAGAAAGGCAGTGTCGAAATTGGTTCGAAAGATTTCGTTCCGGTGATTTTTCACTGAAAAATTCACAACGATCTGGCCGCCCAGTCGAAGTGGATGAAACCCATATCAAGGCCATTATCGATTCAAATCGTCACAGCACAACACGAGATATTGCAGAGAAGCTCAATGTGTTGCATACATGCATTAAAAAAAAATGAAAAACCCTTGGTTATGTCAAGAAACTTGATTTATGGATCCCTCACCAGTTAAAGGAAATTCATTTGACGCAACGGATTAGCATCTGTGATTCGCTACTGAAACGCAATGAGAATGATCCATTTCTGAAGAACCTAGTTACTGGCGACGAAAAGTGGATAGTTTATAACAATGTTACTCCCAAGAGATCATGGGTGAAGCAAGATCAACCAGCCCAAACAGTATCAAAAGCAGAGATTCACCAAAAAAGATTATGCTGTCAGTTTGGTGGGATCACAAAGGAATTTTGCATTTTGAACTCATGCCGCAGAACCAAACGATAAATTCAAATGTGTATGTTGAAGAACTCGAAAAAATCTGAAGGATGCAATTGAAGATAAGCGGCCGGCATTATCAAATCGGAAGGGTGTTGTTTTCCATCATGATAACGCAAGGCCCCCCCCCCACACATCTTTGGTTACTCGGCAAAAATTATTGCAACTGGGTTGGGATGTTTTGTCACACCCACCATATAGCCCCGACCTTGCGCCTTCGGATTATCATTTGTTTCGTTCCATGCAAAACTCTTTAAATGGTAAAATTTTTAACAACGCGGATGATGTCGGATCACACCTAATTCAGTTTTTTAATAGCAAAGACCAGACATTTTACGAACGGGGAATTTTTACTCTGCCAGAACGATGGAAAAAGGTCATCGACAAGAACGGCCAATATTTAATTGAATAAAGTTATATTTTTAAACAAAAATTCCGAATTTCCCTTCTTATTTGAAATCAGCAATGACTTAGTTGCCAATCTAATAGATGGCAACCAAAAACTGGCGACAGTGACGGTAAACATCAATTACAACATCTAGGTGTTTTCATTGATAACTACACGGACGCCACTCCTCACAACGACTGGCGCCTCAAGAATTGAAGTAATCTACTCGGTAAATTCCGGATTCAGCTTGTGACTTGAATTACCTTACTTGTTCCTTCTGCATATTGCTGATATGCATCGTGAGCCAATACACAGACGACATTAAGACTTGACGTAGTACAAATAACCAGCGGAAAACCAGGTGGATTCATAATTTAAACAAAGTAGAAATCTTGTCACAGGTTTTTCATTTTCTATGTATGTACCTTCTGCTTTCGCCTCTTATCGATTAGTAAATATTTTTGGAAATATTACCTACACTAGTCAAATTGTTTTGTTGGGAAAAAAAGGAAAAAAGGCGTAATTTAGAAATCAAGGTTTTTACAATATTAGCTTGTTTAAAGTAGTCTTTATCATATGGAATTAATAGGAAACTCTTCTGAATTATTACACATAGTACCATTTGCTACAGCATTACCTTAAAGGCATTTGTTTCAAAACTCTTGAAACTATTCATTATTTTATATTTGATCAGCGATGCAATACCATGTTTGAAATATCTCAGAAATCAATCACTCATTATGAAGAAGGAAGGTTTAAGCACATGAAGTCTTCAAATACCTTATTACTGCATAAATATATTCGCTTATAGAGATCATGGGAAATGATTGGCTCTCTGGTTAGCCAATAATTCAAGAGCGGTAACCAAAAGTCAACAAATTAGTGGACGTTAGAATAACCTTTCCCTGATATTACGAAAGTAGTGTTTCTTGCATCCAAGGAAAATATACCTTAAACTATATTATCTGTCCACGAGGTATCACTTTCACCTTTTTTCGCTCATAGTGACTAACCTATCAGCATGTTCACATCGATTTCTTATAACATACTCCAAAATATTATAATTACATTTCATTTCTCTTTGACCTCACTTACATACCTCGTCTTAGAATGGTGAATCACAATTTAATACTACCCACAGAACTAAACAAATAATAATTCATTTAAGGTGTAACCGAATATGAAAAATGTACCTATCTCTGTTTGAAATGCCAGTTGCTAGAACAAACAGTAATGACAGTTCTACTGTAATTATTTTGTGCGCCTTCAATGGAATTTAATGGGTTGTGCTGTCACGAATGTCTTCTCTTGACTCATGTCCGATGTTCGTGACTACAGAGCGTTACAACATATTCGAAGCTGTTTAATTATTCAAGTAATTTATCTATATTCACTGTACGATCATTCACCAAATCAGTAATTGAGTGAAGGGATTATTTGAAGCTACAAAGCTGATCCAAAAACATGAAACTTGAATTTTATGTAAATGCTTTTTAACTAGACTCTCAAGTTCAGATGAAGTGAGACATTTTGGCACATTGACTTTCATCTTTTTTCGTCTCGATCCCCTCATCTATATCCCCCCCCCCGAACATACTCTGAAATATGATTTCGGAGGTTTTCATAATTAAAATTTATTTAAATTGATAAATAATTGAATGCAATAATAATAAATTAATAGTATATGAGACCATTTTTAATACAATTGAGTGAGCATGGAATTGATGAAACGAATAAAATGACAGGATACGTGATTGATCCTTTGAATAGCTGAAAATCCTGGACAATAAAATAGCCTGTGACTCCAAAATCTCCCCTAAACACCTGCTTTCTCGCCTTAAATCAAGTTACGAATCAGCCTCTCCGACTCCTTTGATGCATTTAAACACAATGATTGACTTTTTTTTAAATTCTTATCATGAAAAGTGAAGAGAGGCTCGACTATCACATTCCTTGTTTGTCGTTTAATAAGACTTCAAATCGTAGGCCATATATTTACAGATTGAATAAACTTTCCTGTATCCAAACTTGGCATGCTTAGTTAGTTCAGATGAAACGTACAATCGCGATACCGGAAATTGTGAGATAAAAAAATGGTTAAAAGTGTATTACAGGGTCAGTGATGTAGGCTTGACCGCAGAGTTTCAGTAAATTGCACTTTTAACAGGCCAGCAAACATTCCTTAATTGTGCAAAGTAGGATTTCCCAATCGCCTAAGTTTGCGGTAGGATTTGAAAGTGCAACATGTATGTCGCAAATCAAATTGCTCTGCTCTGCGTACCTAGAGAATCGAAAGTAAATGAACCATCACTTGAAGTATGAACTTATACTCTTCTATACTTGGGCAAAATAAAAATTTTACCCTCAATTATAAAGACCTAAAATGAGTTTGAACATACTACTTATTCATAAGCTTTCTTAAGCCATGTCTGTCAATGAACGCACAGTTTACTTAAGTTTGTGGGAGAAAAAAAGACAATGTAAATGCATGATTTTGGGAAAATAAAGGGGATACAAAAAAGTGGTTTCATAAAAAAAAGCAGAATAATACAGTCTCAGAACCCCTCAACAACCAAGGATTATTTTGTTGGACTTTAAAATTTTCAATATAACTAGGACATTCCTATCAGAATTTTGGGTGGCCATTTTAGTA
>UZAE01012027.1:30784-88663 GCA_900617975.1 Rodentolepis nana
AAGTGGTGCTAACAGTGATCCGGCCAAAAGCAGCCAGGCACCGCGCTATATCCACAAATCCGGCTGACCCAGGTTGTGGGTTGTTGGATGTTGCTGTGGAGGGGTCAGATCTTGCGGGTGCATCAGAAGCGACATGGGGATCATCCTCATAACGCAGAAAGGCATTCTCTCGGGGTTCGGTCAAACTCGCGATTGTGTCTAACTTGTCGTTGAGATAACTAATGGCCTTGGAGATTGATCGGACGTCGATCTGCAAATCAGGAGAAAATAAATAGACAAATCAAGCCATGGACCAATTCTGAAAACAGCAGAAATTTTATTTGCCTTAACTGAAGAAAAAAACACGGAATAAGAAAACCTATTAATTTAACTACTGGTCTTGACATTGACGCAAATCATTAGCGATACGATAAACTGACTCATTAAAGGAAGCGAGTTTTTTTAACAATATAATCAATATCTGATGCTCTAGGCCGTGGAAAGGTTAGCTTGAGACAACTAGACGACCAGTCAACGGATTTTACTTCATTATTATGAATGGTAGAGGGGTGCGCGATTGACTTACCTCCACGTGGTGCACCCTGGGCAACGTATATTCATACGGCAAAAAAGTCTATTGACTGGCAGTTGACTTCTCACTTCAAACTACCATCACCTCACTCTATGCCATATTCGACTATTTCCACAGTACTCACCTCACCTTTGTTCTACCTTCGTGTTTGTCTCTTACATCTTTGAAACACTCTTCTGTTCCCCCCCCCCTCTCGATTTTTTTTTTCAATTTGATGTTCCTTCCTCTTTGTGAAGCCTGAAGTCAACTAAAGGGCTAATGATAACCATCAAGACGCCTGCCATTTGATATAAATAAATAAATGAATGGTAGAATGGTGGCAGAAAAAAAGAAGAAGAAGCTAATAAAAGAATAGCAGTAACTCCTTCTGGGGGCTTATGTAAATCAGTTTGATAAACGTGATTGGAATAAATTACTGCAAATCCGCAGGAGAGTGTGAACGCACCCACCACAACGTCCAGGGGCCTACCTATAATTGCCTCTTTCCTGTTTCAATTAACTTTTAACGGCTTCAACACTGTGTGCACGAGGGTATAGTCAATACCCACGCAAATAATCGATGAACGCGAAATCAATAAGAGAGTATATCTGGTATAGCTATCGTGAAATGTCAAACGCCACATAAAAGAGGCGCGATAATTGGGAGAGCTCAAAAAAAATTAGACAAAATGTACTGGTCGTAAAGGAAAGGTGAAGCAAAAAGACACGCGTGTCTTTTACGCCAAGGAGATAAAGGCTGCCAATGTGGAAATTAATGTGCCATCAAAACTATTTGGGAAAACAAACAGCCCTGGTTTGGAAGGAGTTCAGAAAATAAATAGCCACTGTTCCTTGTCATGAAAAAGTTTAAAATGACCGTCTATTCACTTCAATTGCCAAGCTTCAAATCGCAAGTAGACAGGAATTGTTCGAATGAAGTAGGTTAATTTCTCAACTGTTATGAAGGTAATCTGCAAACGACTCGAGTTCTCTGAATAAGGAAGAAAACTTGTGCGAAAAACCAAACCTCACTTAACACATATCAAAATATGGAGAGATGATAGAGCCAACTGTGTAAGTAATTACAAGGGCCGAGGAAGAACCAAAAACGTACGATAATCTCGACCTGAAAGTCAGTACAGACGCACTTAGAGGTGACAAAGCAACTATACCGATTTATTTGGAAAATGAGAGAGGGTGATTTAACAAAGACTTGTTTGATTAAATAAAGAGTGCAGACATAGTGAGGCAAGTCTTATCTGCACTCCTATGCCAGAGTGAAAATTGGGTATGAACAAAGGCGACCCGATTCTACCATAATCCGATCAAAGGGAAACTTATTTAAAACTAGCTTTTTAAAGCTTACAATTTCACCAATTTACACCCACTTAAAAAAGAACATTGTTTCACTTTATAATTCATTAATTAAAAGAATGAAAATCTAAATAGTTAATATTGTTTCTAAATAATGGTATCAATTCTGCCAGAAGTTCAACTGGAATATTTCTTTATTTCAAATGGTAGACGTTTTGATAGTTATCATTAGTCCTTTAGCTAACTTCGGGCTTGAGAGAGGAGAAGAACATTAAAATGAGAAAAAGTCGAGAGGGGGAACAGAAGAGTGATTCACAGACGTAAAAGGGACAGACACAAAGGTAGAGAAAAGGGTGAGGTGAGTACTGTGAAAGTGGTCGAATATGACATACAGTGGGGTCATGGTAGCTTGAAGTCAGAAGTCAACTGCCAGTGAGGGGTGATGGTAGTTTGAAGTGAGAAGTCAACTGCCAGTGCGGGTGATGGTAGTTTGAAGTGAGAAGTCAACTGCCGCTTAGGGTGATGGTAGTTTGAAGTGAGAAGTTAACTGCCAGTTAATAATGTGAGTACTGTGGAAGTAGTCGAATATGACATACAGTGGGATCATGGCAGTTTGAAGTCAGAAGTCAACTGCCAGTTTATAGCGAGTACTGTGAAAGTGGTCGAATATGACATACAGTGGGGTCATGGTAGCTTGAAGTCAGAAGTCAACTGTCGGTTTATAGATTTTTTGTCATACGAATATACGTTGCCCAGGATGCACAACGTGGAGGTAAGTCTATCGCACACCACTCAATTGGAATATAATATTAGTGTACCAATGGGATAGCTAACCGGAACCTTGAAAGCCAAATTTTGTACGTGGAAAAGCAAACCTAGTTGAAACACGAGTGAAAATGGAGTTCAAATAGGACAAAGACCCTTAACCGGGGACAGACCAAATAGACTATGAGGTAAATGAGACAACCATGCAAAGTAATAACCAATATGCGTGCGCACTTTAGAGAAGGGGAGAGGAGGGCAACCACCAGGGGTAGGGAGAGACGGCCAAGCAAATTCAACTAAAAACCAGCCTGACCAAAATCGAGAGAGTATAATACCTCCCCCCCCCCCCCCCCCCCCCACCCCCCAATACGGAATCGCTTATCGTGAATAGATTCGCGGTGAGCTTTGAAAAGAAAACAACAAATAAATGACCTGATGGGTTGACTGATAGAGTACATTGAGGAAAAATGATGGTCACTTCGGTGCGTACTTTCGATTCAAGTCAAAACGGCTCAAACAGATGGGGCATTCATCTCATTGAAACGAAATCTACACGCTCAACAAAATTATTGATCTTTAACGCCCCCCTCCCTTTACAAGAAATATTAGTTCCAATAGTTGTGAAAAAAAATACAAAAATATTCAAGGATAATTCCACTTATGCACAAAACCGAACCCTAAATCTCAGGGAACCATTCCAGTTACGACACTATCCAATTTTGGGAACAAATTATAGTTAATTTGAACTTTCTGAAGCTAACTTATGTGCACAATTATTCCAAATATCCTGCTTACTATTCTTTCATAGCCAGGGAAGGCATTACTATTAAGTAATCAACATCCAGTGTGTGGAAGTATAATTCAAATCGCTCCCTTTTGGTAAACTCAACTTGCACACTATCAACTCAACGAGGTAAGCCATATTACACCTCAAATAAACTATTAAAAGGAAGAACGCCATTCTTTCCAATAATCGAAAGAAAGGTAGACAAACATCTGCGCGCCATTTTAAATCGTATATGTATATGCCACCAAAGTCATGACGACAATTGAGATCATGTCAAATTGCTTAATTAAAACAAAATGATAAGTCGTCGTGTACACTAGCTAAGTCGAGTTATTTGACAGATAGACTGATTGCACTCGGATATAACCCCACTACTCCGAGTTGATAGGCGACAAACGCGTGACAACAAGAGCATACCAGGCTCTTCGAGGAGGAATCGAATTGAATCATTATTTTCTCATTTTCAACGCTAAGGCGTACGATTACTTCGTAATCCAAAAAAGGAGAGTAAAGGAGAAAAACACGGAGAACATGATTTAACACTAAATTCGCCTTGTTGGGGATGAGGGGGGGGCGGGCAGGGGTTTATCTTACTCTCTCGAAACCCTCGTCGATAGCTTCTAAGCTAGAACCATTATTCTATGAGAGTAGTCTCATGTAAAAAGGGATGTTACGGAGATTGAAAAAATCGATTTTTTTCGCATGTTTGCATACAATGCAGTATTGGCGCAGAGTACACAATCTCGCTTACAAAATAAACCTGTTTTAGCTTGAAATATTGTGAAGCGAATACTTCTTGCCGCAAACATGAGAGGTTGGTAATTATAGGCAACCGCTTTCCTGTAAAAACGGATTATAGTACTTTGAAAATCAATAAAACTTAATAAAATCTGGGGTGTGTGATAGACTTACCTCCATGTGATGCACCCTGGCCAACTTATACTTATACCGGCAAAAAGTCTTTACATCGGTAGTTGACTTAACTCATATGACTCGAGTGTATGTCAGATTCCACCAGTTCAACAGTACTCACCTTACCTTTTCTCTGCATTTGTGTCTATCCGTCTGGCTCTTTTACATCTGTGAGTCACTCCTCTGTTCCCCCTCTCGACTTTTACTTACTTTGATGTCCCCCCTCTCTGTGAAGGCGAGGTCAGCTAACTATCGAAACGCCTGCCATTTAAAATAAATAATAATAATCTACTAATTTCGTCACCAAACCGAAAGCTTCTTCAGCTTCTCATTCTTTACCCTCTAATTAGGCTAGCAGACAAAGTCATTAATACGCATTTTTCCTCAAACTCCAATCTATTTAACGCCCACACACACACACATACAAAGAAACCAGACAACCACAATAGTCAGGTTAAACAAGTGTGGTTTGACATCAGAAGCGTACTGACGGGCACGAAACTCATGGTCTCCGAGTGAGTGGACCACACATTAACTAACCGAAATATGCACTCACAAAAAATTATCTCTCAGTAGAAAGGAATTAATTTTAGGCTTTAACACGACGCGACAAAAAAGGACCTAGCGTCAGCACTTACCAAACTGTTAAGTTGATCGCACTGTTCGCGGACAAGACTGCGTTCGGATTCAATTAGAGCGAGCTGATCCTCAAGAGCACGGCGTTTTTCCTCATTTTTGCGATGAATATGCTGAATTACCTCAGCCTGCCTTCGTTGCACTAGAGCACAAATCTCCGCGAAGCTCGATTCGGCAGCCTGCAAGTGGGGGTAAATTTAATGCGTGAATAGCAACCGGAACAAAGACAATACAATAAAAAACGCAAGCTACAATACAAAATGGTTGCCAAGACGAAAATATAACTATGTGAAATTATATTTCCTCATCGATGGGTGCGTGATAGACTTACCTCCGCGTGGTGCTCCCTACGCAACGTATACTCATACCGCAAAAATGTCTATAAACGGGCAGATGACTTCTGACTTCCAACTGCTATGACCCGGCTGTATGTCATATTGGACGACTTCCACACAGTACTCATCTTACCTTTTCTCTGGTCTTTTGTGTATGTCTGTCTCACTTACATCTGTGAATCAATCTTCTGTTCCCTCCTCTCGACATATTGTGACTTCGATGTTGCCCCCCTTCAGTGAAGGTCCGAAGTCAACTAAAGGACTAATGATGACTATCATAAAGGCTGCCATTTGATATGATAAGTAAACATTTCCCCAACGAAGGTAATATTGAATGCTATAGTGGTTTTATATTCAGTATAAATTCCACAAATATTGAACTGCAAAAATTTCTGATTTAACTAAAGGAGATCGTCTTTGCCATCCACTGGGATGGGGTATCTACCCGTAGAGTATTGCACTTACACAGTATGATATAAGCGAGTCTACAACTGAAAAGGTATAGAGGCCTCCTGCCCCCCAACGAATTCTACGATTTCTACCCTACATACAACTCATTAATATATTAATCGCTAATTAAATTGAAATTTGAAATTTCGTGGGCGTAGTGGGTGGTACAGGGAAAAAAGGTGAACTTTACAGGGGACTTCGTCGCAAAAGCTTCAATTTCAGAAAAAAAACCCGCACAAAAGCAAACGTTGTGAGCACGACACATTGGTCAATATCGATGTATGCAAATTAATTCTAAAAGGTAGAAGCCCTCACGATGCTTTGTGAAAGTAGAAACAACTGCAAAAGCCATTTACTCTCAACTAATCTGTTTTTTTTATGTTTTGCCTTGAGGTGGTCAATTATTTCGGTGGCCACAAGAGTAATGCATGAATACCTTCTGACAGGCTCGAATTCAAACAGACAAATCGAAATTGTTTTCATGTCGTTGTTTTTAAAAAAATAAAAATGGAAATCCTCATTTCCAATTTCCTCAACACTTTTTACCCAACTCAATGAAACGAGTGTGGTCAAAACAGTTCTGCATTAACTAAAATAAATGGTAATATAGGGAGAAAAGTACGAGAAAGGGAAAAAACAGTCCCCACTTGCATGTCAAAGGAGGACAACAGTACTGAAGTGGGGTGGGGGGGGGGATACTGGAGACAACACGTGATGATGGAGGCAAAATAAACTCGTCATAGGAGTTAATAGAAGCACGGTATGTTTAAATTAATACAGGCTATTGTTATTCAGCCTTCCAATTAGCGTAGATTAAGGAGTAGTAGAGTTTTCTGTAAAGCTTGGAACACTATGACTCCTAAGTAGCTCCATAGAGTTGTGAGAATAAGGCATATCCCTGGGAGGCTAGACAACTGATCAATCTTACATTAGCTAAATATTGGACTTGGGACTTCCTCACAATCAGTCTCACATTTACATCATACTGGGTGTGGGGTTGATGGTCATCGCTCTTCTTTCCCTAACACAACTGCCTCTTATGCCTACCTTGTGGTGACTGAATTCGGGAAGTTAGGGGAAAGATAAGTATAGTCTAATTCGTTTTCACTTTCCTCACAACTGCCAATCATTGTTAAAACGGAGCGCAAAGATAGAAAGGCAATTGTGTAATCCAATTCCAGGTAAAAATGCGCACAAAGTGGGCAAAAAAGAAGATGCGGAATGTGTGAAATGAAAATGGAAGATGGGAGAGAGCCATTGTGGGATAGCGGACGAAAAAATGGGAATAGCAGATTCGATCAATCTTACCAGCAAAAAGACTGCGCTACACGTGAATATCTACATGACAATTTACACTCCTCTAACCTAGTTATTCCAACTCTTTCCAGGTGAAAACCCTGCAGCTGCAATTCAGTGCCTTTTAAACCAAAGCTAGTAAAATCAGGTCAATAATAATTTTAGATCAAAATTGATTCAACATAAGTCCCCGTATACGGCCCCCTCCCACCNCCCCCCCCCCCCCCCCCCCCCCCGGCCAACACTCACAAGGACACCATCTACTAAATACAGATTGGCACAAATGATGGAGCTTTCGTTTAGTGGGAAAATAGTACGTCAAGAAAAAAAATTAAGAAGAGAGAACTAATCAAAAAATTCACACCTGCTAATAAGCTAGAAGGTGGGAATTAATGCAAAGCAGTTGCAGAAGAAATAAAAATCTGCAAGGAGAAAATAGAGGTCCACAAATTGACAAGGCGACAGAAACATAATATATCACGACCATGGGGGTAATTAACCGATTTCTAGGCTTCATTTCATTCGCTTATAGACGCCGGGATATTCCTGAAAGTCCCACGATTAGATTAAAGCGATAAAATAGCTCTCTCAATAAGAAATTTGCAGAGAAAAGGAGGTAGAGTATCATACAATGAGAAGAAATTTATCCAGTGCATGTTGTATATAAACTGTTCAGTCCAATAGGCTTACTTTTGAAACCAGAAATTAAAGCTTAATAATTTCTGATAAGAGAATGACAGATAAATAGTCAGAAAAGAACAAATCATAAATGATTCTCAAAATAAATAATTAAGTAAATGAGGGAGTCAAAATCTATAAACTTGAACGACGAACATTAAAATCAGGCCAACTCGAACTGTAGAGACGAAATAGGTCACTGTGGGCAAAGATGTAAACCCACAAGCATAACACTATCTGAATCATGTCGACAGACTACAAGTAAGCCCACGTAAACTGAAACACATTATTCCTATCTCACATGACATACGCGAATCAATAACCAGTGAAAAAGGCGAGAAAATCGATCAGCTCTTAGAGAAAATGCGCCTGCATTCGCACCTCATATAAATGCACATACATTCCATTCCATGCACAAAGTATGCTGTCATCAAATTATTGATTTTAGAGTACACCTCATACAATAAAATTAATCAATAGCCAGCGGACTTCTTGCACTTTTGTGCATAAATAACACAACTGATTCACTGACCATGGCGGTAAAAACAGTGTCCACTGCAACAGTTGCTTAGTGGACCGGTCAAATATTGCTGGAAAAAAGCTGTGGTTACTTTAGTTCAGAGTGAATCACCTACCTTCAGCGCAACAAACATATTCTCTTATATAGTTACAAAAGGTTGCAGATCACACATGTGAATAGAAACAAACAAATAACAGATCTACTGTAGTTAACATAACAGCTAGAAACTTTTGGGAGAGATAAATACTGCGAGACGTTAAAAATAATCGCTCAATTTAGCCCTGAACCAATACAAGACTGGAGAATTCAATCATGAAATTCGGAACATTTGGACACAATGCAGTCTAATAAGATAAAAGATGGGCAGGTTAACGATTCCAAAAATTGAATTAGAGCTTTACAAATTTAATCCACTTCATTCCCCCACTCCACACCACTCCCTCCATGTAATTAGCTGTTTCCTGCAATGGCTCCTTAAAATACCTTATTGAGTTCAAATTGACGTATTAATTCGTATAGGCCAATATACACAGTACACATATTTTCTATTCAAGGATTCAACAAGAGAAAATCTAAACTGATATTTTATAGCAGAAAGGAAAAGAAGCAGTAGATATGTTACAGATTGCGGTTTTGAGATCGACTTTTCTTTATCGGTTTGCAATGAGTAGAGAGAGAGATAGTCACTAGCCTTTGCCATTAATAGAAATTTGGCGGCTTATTAAAACGGATTTTGCGGTTGGTTTCACCAGCTAATTCCAATGCGTTTTGAATTGAGGTGTGATCAAGGAGACATCTGAGGCCGTGTCTAGCTGTATGTTTATTCCAGGACAATTGATGTTCAGATTCAGGTATTTGCGTTTTTTTCCACTTCATTGACCTTAACTGCAGCCAGTTAACACACTCTTTCCTCTATGATTTAATTTAAGACCATTGTTATAAGACTACTTGTGCTGACAGAAAAGCTTCTCTTCTCGAGTTTTGAAGAATTTTTTTTTAGAATTTCCTTTGCTTCCTCCTTCCTCTTTCTATTTTGTATGGCAAAAAAAGGTTCCTTAAGATACCGTTTAACACCAAACTTGAAAGTGATTGCATTCATTGCCAAAAAGTAACAAGCATATATGTATGTTTAGGAGATGCATGAATATGAAGTTTAGGAAAAGTAAAGAATGACAGATGGAATTATTCCTGCACTTTTCATGCGGCTGTGTGTCTTTTTGAATTAAGTTTGTGCCCTTCCATAGACACTCGATCTGAAATCGATCAGTAACGGCATTTGAGAGGGCGATATACGGTTCTCTTCGAAGGATTAGAGATCAGATATTGAGAAAAAATTTCAGTTCGTAATCGAATATATTCTGAAAATCAGCTCTATCAAATTTACTGTTTAGGTGACTCTGGTCCTCAGGAAGTGATCAGACAATGGCATCTGGAACTGAAGAGTAACGTCTGTTCTCCAAACAAAATTAAGACCAGTAGTTTTTGGGGTAAGATTGAATTATCGCATCTATAACAATAGGTTATACTCAGTTTTCGCAATAAGATTTGAATTCTTACTCTAAGGGGTATTTTCCATCCATGTTTAAAACAGTGGGCGTATATTTCTGAAAGAAATTTGCGAAGGTGTCACCGTTTTCTTCATCTTGATGATAATGGCTGATCTGTTTAGAGAGGTGATGAGGCCTGACTGAATATAGAAGATGCCATTTTTCTACGTCAGTTTTTACGCCAGATTTGTTTGAAACTTTTCAAAATTGTCTTGCTGTTAATGGAGGAGATATTGGAGCTCCAGTTGATAACAGAACCCTTTGACTGCTTTAAAAGAATTGTTGAAGATTGTTGCTGTGACTTCTAAATGACTGCGTTGCCGCTTTTATGCGTCCTCGATTGGTCATCATTAAAACTCCAGTCACCGTCGGAGTTAAAGGCTTATGGCAAGTCTATCGCAATCAAAAACCAACTACTGGCTTCAAATCAGAAGTTTAAGAGTATGCCGAAACCAAATTATACAGTACAACGATAATGACGACTCGAGAGAGAGCTGGAATAGCCAGGAAATGGTGGAAGAAAACGAGAGAGAGAAAGCAAGAGAATCTATCGTGAACTCTGGATTACCGAGGAAGATGGGAGTACAAATCGCTAATAATAACAACTCTCCAGCTGTATTGGCTGAACGCAGTTCTAACGAACACAGAAAACTGTAAACGTGATTTTTTCGCTCCATCAAAATGAATGAGAAATTGGAAAAGAATGTCAAAAAATGCTTTTCGAGAGTCCATAATTCCTCAGACTCAAGGAGAGCAAGAGAAGACCCATAGCTCAAACGACCAATTTTAGTATTGAAACACGGGTGTGCGATAGACTTACCTCCACGTGATGCACCCTGGGCAACGTATACTCATACGACAAAAAAGTCTGTTAACCGGCAGTTGACTTCTCACTTCAAACTACCATTACTCCGCTGTATGTCATATTCCACCACATCCGCAGTACTCACCTCACCTTTTTTCTATCTCTGTGTCTGTCTCTTTTACATCTTTGAAATACTTTTCTGTTCCCCCCCCCCTCCCTCTCGACTTTTTTCAATTTGATGTTCCTTCCCCTCTGTGAAGTCTGAAGTCAACTAAAGGGCTAATGATAACCATCAAGACGCCTGCCATTTGATATAAATAGAAAGTATTGAAACAAATTTACCAAAATATAGCCTTCAAATAGGGGATAAATAATATCAAAGGTAAAAAAAAACATTTCAATGTACTTTTCCATTCCATACTCCAATTTTTTTTTCAAAAAGAGCAAAAGTGCAGAAATTTGTGTGACATTTTTAGTCTTCCTTCTGACCTAAGGTAGATCAGATCATGCGCTGACATTCAGTCGTCCAAAGTATAAAGATAAAAAAATTCTATCCCCACTTTATGAGTATCCTATAGTGCGTGTAAAGTCAGCGGAAAAAAACAATCATCCGGTTTCAACCGCTAAGGGGAAATATAAGAATTCTTTAGAGGTACTCAAAAGGTGCATTCTATTAATGGGCAAGATCCTATTTTTCTTGCTATAATTTGATCACTAATCTGAATTGCAAAAGTAGATTGGAGTATGAAAACTTTCACGGATGTGTAGTAAACAATTTTTTAAATTTCCCATGACTCAAAATCTTTTTCCGATTACTCTAATTAGAGGGGAAATCAAGCAGATTAATCCCATCCGTCCATTCCGAGAGATTCGTTGCCATAAGAAGACAAAGGTCAATATTACCACAGCTGATAATTTGGATTCAACCTGAGCTTCTAGTAAAAAGTAGTGCAGGATTTCATTATCTGAATGCGAATTTTCAAAATTCGATCGATGAAAAAAATGGAGATATTTGATTTGATAATTA
Source organism: Rodentolepis nana (assembly GCA_900617975.1). Classification (NCBI taxonomy): domain Eukaryota; kingdom Metazoa; phylum Platyhelminthes; class Cestoda; order Cyclophyllidea; family Hymenolepididae; genus Rodentolepis; species Rodentolepis nana. The sequence goes on from UZAE01012027.1 coordinate 42,407, forward strand.
GATAAAAACATTAGAGCAGAGCTTCAGCACATATATACTACTTAAATAACTGGGAATAATTCAATGAACAGTCACAGAGAGAATAGAGTACGGTAAAAATAGAGAAGCGAATAAACTAACAAACATGAGAATAAGGGCACGTAGGAGCCGAGACAAACAGATTTAACCATGGTACAATCGCCTAGTGGAAATAAAGGCGAATTCATTCTGCGCATTGTCTTCGCTCAAGGAGGCGATTAGCACAATCAGTGCATTTTTAAAAGGAAGGAGATAGATTTAACCTCGGACGAGTATAATCGCAGTGACACCGTAACAGAAACATCCCTTTTGAATTTGCTCAGTCGTCCCATGATGTAGTGACACCCATTCGAAGCTGAGAGATTAAAAGACTCAGGCAAGAGAGAGAGTGTGTGCGTGTTAAGAAAATATGTTGTTAGACCACGACATTTTATTAATTAACCAATGCCATAAAGCAGGAATACAAGCTGCCGTCACACTACTGAAGTACGGAACGCAGACAGACGGCTAAAACTTGAGTCCTAAATGATAGCTAAGCCACCAGTAGTGATTCGGGCGTCTTGGTAGGAATAATGAACCACTTGAGAACACCAGTGGGAATTACAGTTATGGTCGTTGTTTGTTGGAAAACGATCAATATCGAGCAGGGATACGTAAAGCGAGGCTCTGATTGAAGCTACTCCACATTCCACTGACCGATCGTATCCTATAACTAGAATTACTTGAAATCCGATTGATGTAAAATTGGAATTTTGCAGGCAATAGTTCAAAGGTCAACAGGTCAGATGACCTCTGCATACATGTTAAAAGAAAGTTCTAGAGCAGTAAATCTTAAGGGTTACTGTGCCCTTCTATTAAGCCAGAGGTCATGAATTCGATGTCAACTGGGGTAAACGTGAAGTGAGTGAAATTACCAACTATATTAATCAAGTCTGGCTAAAGTGATGCACGAAGGAAACCTAATTACTCACTCAGGAAGCTCTATGTCGACAAAATTGAGTGATAAAAATACTCCCCCCCCCACACCCCCTAAATGTATTTATTAAGGTGTTTAAGTTCATCATTTGTCACACACAAAATTGTCGACTTAGAAGGGAGGTGTTGAACTACCACCTTTGTAGGCAAAATATGATTTGCACTTGACCTCCTAACTACTATTAGCGTTAAAGCATAAATAGTGCATTAGCACGAAGAGCACAGTAACACACGTTTGCTTCGATCTGCGAAAACTGCGTAAAACGATGTCACACTGTGACCTGGACCACACCAACCGAAACCCCTCTCTCTCTCTCTCTCTCTCTCTCGAGGTGATGACGTATTAATACATTTAATAAGATGCTGCGCGTAGTTCAGCAAATGGAGAGAAAAAAAAGAGACGCACGCACAGTCGACAACTTTAATCACCAACGCAACAACTGTGAAAACGTGGATTGGAGTAAATACACAGAGTGATTAAGAGGCGAGTCCACGTCAGAAATCGATTGGTTTGAGCTCACACCGACTCTATTTCAAAGCCGACTGGCGCACATAAGCATCCGGCCTGTAGTGCTTGAAGAAATGTAGAACACGTAACCCTGAGTTTGGCTAAACATGTCTTAGCAGTTGTAGCACTTGTATTCATCAAAGCCGATAGCTCAAATAGCCGATTTTAAAACACCCTTGAACATTTATAAACGCCCGATTAGCACGACACCAAATCACTTTGAAATCGCTTTACATAACTTCCAAATGTGAGCCATTAAATGTCATCAAGATTAGCTAAAACCATAGGAAATTGTGGTAAGGAAGTAATTAAGCCCTCTAACACCCCAACCGAAGTCGGCCCTCAATAGCCCTACCCTGGCTATTGGAGGATAATCATTGACTGAGAATGTTACACAGTCAAGTTGGTACATTAAATGAATGCAACTCTAACGTATTAGTACCCGAAAAGGGGGTGACAGTAATTTAAGAATGATATGCACTACAAAAAGCCCCTTAGCTGCACAAAGAGGATGGATACCACTTTAATGAAATTAATTCCTTTGAAGGTTACTAGGAGAACAATTTCGATAAAAAATATAAATATTTAATTCCGATGCTCCTGCTGCATGAGGGCTTGTGCAAATAAGTGGTCAGATAACGGCAAAGACCTCTTTGAATGGCATTCCCAATCTCCTAACAGACGGATTATCAGTAGTCTTATTTTTATTTCCTTCACGCAAATGTGCATTGGGGATAGAAGGCCAATAAATCATTAATAGGAGAGTATCTCCTCTCCTCTGCTTCCCTACCCCTTCCTCCCCCCACTAGGATATTAAAAGCAGCACGGGAAACATCCACTGGAATATCAACCGCATAATTGCATGGCCGAATTACCAGGGTGGGGGGAGGGTCGAGATAGTATCTACAACCAAAGGCAACAATGTAGCAAGAATGGGATTGCGTAGCACCTCAAGAGGGAAAAAGCGAAACTTAAAGTGAAAGGGTAAAGGGTGAAAGGGCACCTTGGGACGCAAACACAAGAGAGAGGAGTCTTCCTCCCACTCTTTGACAAATGAAATGTAATAAAAATATATTATACAATAATTACCATTTTTGCTCGCTTAGACCAGGTATAAATTGAAAAATAAAAGTGCGCTCTGGATGTAAAATTCCAATATACATCTGCTGTTGACAATACTATCAATGCTCTTTAAACCTGGTTGTATATTTCATGTTCATGTCATTAAAGTACAATACACCCACCCACCCACCTACCCACACACTCTATAAAAGCCACCAAAACAAGCACAAAAATGTGCATTAATTTGAAAAGTGACAAGCAAAAAAACACAAAGAAGAGTGTGCTGTGGAAGAATGGAGACAAGTGAATTGACAAGAGAGAGAGAGAGAGAAATAGGCCCCCATAAAAGCAAAAAATGTACTGACTGAGAGGAGAATTTGTGAGAGCATTTAAGAAATGTGAAGAGTGGTCATATATGAGGAAAAATTTGCAAGTTTGCTACACTTGAGCAGCCATTAGGCATGTCTATTGGAAAGTTGATACAAAATGGAATATTTAAATGTCGAATTGATAGTTAAAAAAAAAACAAAATATAAAGGGGGGAATTTTACCCAAAGTGGAACACGCGTGATTCCTTGAATCTTCTTAATCCAATATTCTAAGGTTTGATTTGGTTGGGTAGAGCGCGTTGAAACGTTGGAGTAAAATCGGTCCAACTTCACCCGTTAGTGGGAGTACAATCGAGTGCAAACATCTAAGACGTCTAACACACATAATCGCAGACAAAGCCCCAGAGAACAAGTCTAGTCCAAGTCACGGTGGAGTAGACAGACAAACTAGACAAAGGGCGTCTAACAATGAGCGCGTTGATACCACAGACATATCAAATTATCTTGCCTGAGTTCCACTAAATTAACTTAAGGCCTATGAAAGAGAGTTCTGGCAAAAAAAAAGCAAGGAGTTGAATAAATAGAGGGAGGGGAGGGGGGGGGGGAAGAGAGCTGTTTTCAGACTATGGAATTTAACATCCACCCTGAGTGTTTGAATAAGTGCTACATGTCAATAATATTTTGCGTCTTATTATAGATGTTTCCAAAAAGTAAGTCACATCTCCTACTGAAGAATGCACTAAATTANTCAATAATATTTTGCGTCTTATTATAGATGTTTCCAAAAAGTAAGTCACATCTCCTACTGAAGAATGCACTAAATTAAGGTAGAAAAGACAAAAATGAAATAAAAATGTTGAGGGGAGGGGGGGAAAGAGAGGGCGAGAGGGAGAGAGAGATACAACTTTCAGAAACCTGGGAATTCGAGAGAAGAGACCTTGGCATTGAAAAGTACACGCGATATAATTAGGAATAGTAAAAAAGATAAAGAATTCAAAAAGCAGAGGAGAATAGAAGAAATTGAATGCAAACTTGGAAAGCAAAGAGGAGAGGACACTCGACAAAACTTTCTAACCCTAACCCTTAAAATTTTAAGGAGGTAGTAGAAATAAGGAGCGGGGATATATTACAATAAAAATACAAAATAAATAATTGTTTAGAGTTCAGGGGATAAATTCAGCAGACACACACACACACACACACACACACACACACACACACACACACACACACACACACACACACACACACACAAGGAAATACCGACGATGAAACAGCTCGAGTTATACTGACCTAAAAATAAATGTGACCCAACTATACGTTAGCCTTAGCGTGAGAAAATGCCTAAAATAATTCAAATCTCCCACTAATATACACAAACGAAAGGGATAGGTATTGGAGGCAAAAATAAAAAATCATACCCCCCCCCCCCCCCACCNCCCCCCCCCAACACAGGAGCCAAAAGGAAATTATCAAAGCGTGCAAAACAAATACAGGCAAATAATCGCAAATTTGCCAGAATAAATTGAAGTCAAATTTGCTAAGAGATGAGTAGAGAGTAAGTAAGCTTAAATGGATTTGCAATACACGCTCAGGTGGCTATATCGTTGAATTTAATATTTCATTAAGCGTCTGGAGGAATTGAATCAGATTAAAAGCCAATAACACTGGCGTGCTTTCGCGTCACCTTTTAAGTTACAAGTTGAAAATAGGGGTCTTCATTTTTCTATTCAAATGAATATTATCGATTTATTATGCAGTGCCATCATTTATTCACTCTAGACCAGTAACAGGCAAAGCGTGAATTCGATGAACACTGCTTTCATCGACACCGATTCAATTCCATTGTCTAACCTAAAATAATACGAAGAAAGAACAATACAGGGGGGAGAGGGGGGGAGAGGAGGGGGGAGGGGGGAAGTCACCCAATTCAAACAAACAAAAATAGGTACTAACTTTACGGTTTTTGAACGGCGCTTTTACGTCTCTACTTAATTCCATAGATCATATTTTAATACCCCAATCCCCAGGGAAAGAAGCAATCACACGCCCAACTAAAGCAAACGCCATAGCAATGAGAACAATGGAAGTCAGCCACTAGTTGCCTGTATTAATAGCCCTCTTGAAAAGCAAAATTAGATGATTATAAAGTGCTGAAATTTGTTGCTGAGCAAGTTAAAACAAATGATAATGCCTTTCTGTGTAAAATCACCCAGATTCTATGAAGTAATCTAACATGAAGGCTTAGCACGAGGAGAACATTAAAAGCAGGCCCGATGTCGTCAAAGGGAAACCTGAATGATTTTAAGGCCACCCCTTAGACAAGGTAGAGAAGAGAGGTCTTTTCAAATTCATTAAAACTGACGAAATGGATTAACTCAATTGCAATGCTATAGGGTTAAAGAAAATAGAAGTTGTTAACAACTCACAGCAATACAGGCTTCTGAAGATTTTGCCAGTCGTTGTAATTCTGCACTGACAGCTTCCTGCGCGCTATTAAGTTCCTGAACACACAGTGAAGCCTTGTAGAGGAGGATTTCAGAGCACCTTTTGATGGCGACTGAAAAACTGATGACGTTGTGGGAGAGGGCAGCACCGCTGGAAAGAATTGATGTACCATTTGGATCTGTACCACCACAGGCTTCTGTCGCGTGACCCCTGAGCACAGAAGAGGAACACATTTAGTATGACATTGTCATGGCAAATAAGGAATCGGAAAAAAAGATGTATAAATAATATAACTAAACCCATTGGAATATCCTGACAATATATATTCATAAGACTTGGGGTGTGCGATAGACTTACCTCCACGTGGTGCACCCTGGGCAACGTATACTCATACGGCAAAAAAGTCTACAAACCGGTAGTTGACTTCTCACTTCAAACTACCATCACCCCACTGTATGTCATATTCCACCACATCCGCAGTACTCACCTCACCTTTTTTTCTATCTCTGTGTCTGTCTCTTTTACATCTTTGAAATACTTTTCTGTTCCCCACCCCCTCTCGACTTTTTCTCACTTTGATGTTCCTTCCCCTCTGTGAAGTCAAATAAAGGGCTAATGATAAAAAATCGAAACGCTTGCCATTGGATATTAATATACATAAGACCTATCTTACACACTTGAGTTTAATAAGTTTAAGTGAATGAATACTAGGCCATTTTCAGAGTCTTCAGTGATGAGACATAAGTAATAAGAAAAATTCAAAGTTACATCCGAACGCCGACGTTATGACGCGGAAGGGGGGGGGGAGACTTGGGTCAATCCCCGGTGTTGCCCATTCACCGTCGATAAGCTTTAGGAAATACTATACTATGCATGATTTTGACAGAGAATAGCTGAGGGTACCACTTAGAATTGCATCTTCATGAATTGGCGCTGTTTATTTGAAAAATTAAGGATATCAGGTAAAAAATATGAAAACACAAAAGGGGAAAAGTGAAGCTCAATAAAAAAAGACAAATCTCGTCAATTAAAATTAATTATTTGGCTTATTCCGCCAGCCTAACAAATATTCATCAATGTTACAAAAATTTACAATTCAAAATTCAATGGGAACGTTGCTCTGCATACACTCAGTTTACGCCAAACTTATTGTTGCCCGTGCACAACTGGGACAATGAGTTCAAATAAAATAAAAATAATTTTTTTTCGTTTATTTTTAGAGATGAGGAGAAACACAGTATTCAAGAGATCTGAAATGTGTATTTATTTTTTAATTTTTATCATAATGAACAACAAGAAGAGCAGGGGAAGGAGAGCGCAAGGTCTTTCATGGAAAGGCACAAATTACTCATTATTTCCAAATAAAGGAAAATAGGAAACCAAGTGAATGAGAATTGGATGGGAATTTGAATTAAGTGTCTCACACTTCCCAGCGGAGGAGGAAAATAAAGCCATTACGTCCCAATCCAACAAAGCAGATAAAGTAATGACCAATAGCAACTGAGGGAAATCTATCTTTAAGTAGTTAGGGTGCGCGATGGACTTACCTCCAAGTGGTGCACCCTGAGTAACGTATACTCTTACGACAAAAAAACTATCAACCGGCAGTTGACTTCTCACTTCAAACTACCATGGCCCGATCGTAATTCGTATTCCATCACTTACGGTACTCATATTACCTTTTTATCTACCATTGCGTCTGTCACTTTTACATCTGTGAATCACTCTTCTGTTCCAACCCCCTCTCGACTTTTTCTCAATTTGTCTGTTCTTCCCCTCTGTGAAGCCCGAAGTCAACTAAGGAGCTAATGATAACTATCAAAACGCCTTCCATTTGAAATAAATAAATATTTTGTAATAACTCGGGCAGAGTAGAACAGCCTTTGGATAGTAATCTTTTCAATATAACATTTGAAATAAATTAATGAAAAAAAATTAAGTATTTCCCAATAGGGGACAATTTTTCTCGAAAAAAAAACATTTAGAAGTGGAGTGATGAATAGTCGATCAATAATTCATATCATGAGGTGCACTAAAACATTTACTGTAGTGGCTACCATGCTCGTTTGTGAATTCAGAAGCCAAGACTTCGATGGACACCTGCACACATCTGATGAAGTGGAAATGGCGCACCAAAATTTCCTCTCCAGAAAAGCTCCCTGGAACGTACTGATGCTAAATAGCACCAATTTGCTTCTAGAGGCTACATGCCTTCGCCATATTGAGCATGAACTTCATTTTTTCCGCACATTTAAAAAGTTCAGGACCTAATCATCAGGCGACATTGCATTTATTATGGCATTTTGTCAGTTAAAAAAAAAGTTGAAGATTTCCCAAGTCCTAAACAGAATTCGTAAAAGTTGCGCGAACAGAGTTGATTACTCGAGTTATACACAACTCCCAAATACTCTTCTCCCATGGTCAAAACTGGAATGACCAATTGATATAGAAGATCGTGTTGAATTCTTCTCCAGAGTCTGAGCTAGGATGTCCATAGGGAGAAGTCTAGCTTACAGCAGAGGATTAGTTCATATCAGGAGCGGCATGTCCTTTACGCGGTAGCAACACGGGTGTACACGTTAGCTCAATAGTACACTTCATTTTGAGAATAACACAGTACTTAAACTTCTATCGCCATGAATATGTTAGAAGTACATGTGGGAGCAAGTAAAGTGTGAACACAATCTGTTATGATCTCAATCCCCGGTTAGCATAAGGACACACTACAAGATCTTAATAAAAAAAAGATGTACACTTTTATTTTCACATTTCACCAGGAAAAAACTTCAAAAATTCGAAGGTAGCAAAACTACCATTTCCCCAGTTGAAGAGAGAGTGAGTAATTTGAATTCACTTAAAATATTTAGCAGGCATTTTCGTCTCATCAATTCATGTATCGTGATAAAACATGCTCGTCTTTGAAATGCAATAAAAAAACAGCTTAACCACGATAAATTTCAAATTTCATCGAAACTAGAAAATAGTGAAAACCAAAACGTTTCCTTATTTCAATAATTAACATATGGGGAGTGGGATAGACTTACCTCCACGTGGTGCACTCTGGGCAAACGTATACTCCTACGGCAAAAAAGTCTATTAACCGGGAGATGACTTCTCACTTCAAACAACCATGACCCCAATGTGTGTCAAATTCGACCCCTTCAACAGTACTCATCTTACCTTTTCTCTGCATTTGTGTCCACCTGTCTCTCTTACATCTGCGAATCAATCTTCTTTCCTCCTCTCGAATTTTTCCCACTATGATGTTCCTCCCCTCTGTGAAGCCCCAAAGTCAGCTAAAGAGCTAATGATCACAATCAAAACGCCTGACATTTGAAATAAATAAATAAAAATAATTAATATATTACATTGCGAAAATCTAGTGAGAAATTCCCATGAAATACTTCAAAATACCCGCTGAGAGTTGCTTTGTCATGTGGGTTGCAAAAATCAATGTCTCGACTGTACTAACAAAGAAATCAAGAACACGCCGGTAGAGATTAAATAAAAACCAATCAACAAGTTAACGAGCAATCAAAGTAAAGCCTCTGAAAAAATGATTTGCCAACTGATGGGATATCATTGTCGTAGCGGCTACCACATTCCTTTGCAAATGAAGTAGTGCAAAAAGCATTAACCATTTCCAATCCTAAATATTTCACCAACTACAGAAAGGGTAAAACTAATTTAGACGGATTCGAAACTTTCAATTCTGATTAAATCTTATAGGGAAAGTATATGAAATGCGTAAATACTTGAGTTGCATTTACTTATAAGCAAGTCATTAAACATGAAGGACAAATGAATATTTTATCAGTGTCTAACTGATTTGCTGAGAAAATTTACTTAAGACGATGTCTAATAATAATTCAACCATTTCCACATAAATCCACTAGATGCAAAATGAGGAGCCTCAAAAACCACATGAGCACACACAAAAATTAATGTAAATCTAATAACGAACTCGATGGCTTAAATCTGACGAGCTATTGGTCATAAATAAGGGAGGCTTTGAAACTCGCATTGAACACAAGCGAAAAAAAAAACAAGAAGATATGCATAACACAAACACAAAAATAAACCTCTGTCAAGATGGAGGTAAGATCCCACTGACATATAACATAGCGTCCTTAACCCACTGGTAGATAATATCTTCCAGTGCCAGTGCGTCGGTCACCAAAGGGGGCATAACTACCCCCCCCCCCACCCTACACGACACCACCTGGATTGGGGACATATTTTTTTCGAAATTTCAATTTGAATTAGGGCGTGCATGGCCAGTAGAAGTCTACATGCGCGTGGATATCAAGTATTTTTGGTGAACCCATATCATCTTATCAATTGAATGACTCGCGCCGTATAACGGATTAGTTAAATTTAGGAAAGACATGTCAATTGACATCATGGTAAAATCGTTGAACATGTGAGCAATACATCCTAGTGTTACTGAATAAAGAAGATAGGAAGGCCTTGAAAATGGTATTCCAACTCCTAAGATCATTTAGGCCAAGGAGATGTGAAACTCGAGTTCTATTCACTCACAGTGTACCTATAGGCATCGAGCCTGAAACCTGACGATCACAGAAAATGCTCAAATTGACTCAATTCCTTCGTTTTTATTCTGTCATATGGTGAATTTTAATTACAAACTCATCAGACTAACAATTAATGTCGGACAAACCATTTATCATGATTCGGTCAGTGTAGTATATTCCATCTGTACGCAAAGCTGGAAGAACGATTGCCTATTTGTAGTTTAGAGGAAAATCTTGGGCTATTAAAGGCGGATTATTTCAGGTTAGAGGAGTCCCGTCTTTAACGATGGCCAACCAAACCATAGAAAGCTTTGTGTGACAAAAACTTAGCCAAAACCTTCTGAATCAAGGGGTGTGCGATAGACTTACCTCCAAGTGGTGCACCATGGGCAACGTATACTCTTACGACAAAAAAGTCAATTAACCAGCAGTTGACTTCCCACTTCCAACTACCATGGCCCGACTGTAAGTCGTATTCGATCACTTCCACAACACCCATCTTACCGTCTCTCTGCCTTTGTGTCTGTCTCTTGCATCTGTGAATCATTATTCTGCCCCCCCCCCCTTACGAATTTTTGTCACTTTGACGTTCCTCCTCTCTGTGAAGCCCGAAGTCACCTAAAGGGCTAATGATAACAATCAAGACGCCTGCAATTTGAAATAAATAAACCTTCAGCATTAAAATAGCACGAACCATCTCATCTTCCACTGAAAAAGTCAAATGAGTTTTACATTTTACTGAATCCAACCTTTTCCTGCCATTACCAACTCATCTCACAATATCGGCAATTATTAGATGTGCATGATTGGTATAGAACAGCGCAAATATTTATGTTTTTTTGGCTAAACAAGCTTCTCTCCCTGTATTCAACACTGCTGATGATTAAGGCAAATGCATCGAGTCAGGACACTCACTAAGTTAATCCAATTGGTCAATAATCTTCGACATGAACTTGTGCAAGAACCCTGGAGGTGAAATCATAAAAAATTGCGTATTGGTACATCAGGACATTAAAAAAAAACCAATAATGTATAATGAAAAGCAAGATCAACCAATACACCCAGAAGCCAAATACGGTGAAGCACTTTCGGTTCCCTGTTGGTCTGTGATTACTAATGGGAAAAAAAGCTCTTAAATTAGTTATAAAAGAAGCTGCAATTTGTACTAAATGAAAGCACGAATAAAGCAATACTTTCATAAGTTCAATAAATAGTGCTTAAACGGACTCCACTAAGTGGAACCGTCATTACAATCCACTTATTGGTGATCGATTAAATCCACAGTGAAATTATGACCTTTAATAACTCATGGAGGTCTAAGGGAGGTCAATTAAGTGCTAAAAAATTGTGGCCACTCTTTCTACCCTTAACTCGTCTAGACATCCATTCTCCCTTCATAGAGGGAACTTTGTGAACTGTGCAATACTCAAATGCACAGTGATTCTAATCTAATATTGGGTGACATTGAAAGAGAGACACTAAAAACGCAGAAGACACCTGATCTCAAATAAATTAGGGTTCTACTTATTCCATTGATCACCATTCCACACCTCCCAATCTCCTAAATGCCCTACTACACATCTTCCAATCATTAAAATGCGCACACGTGATAGCAAGAGGATAAACAACTGACCGAGTGTTGCCACCACGACAATCTGGGCAGAAGATAACATCACAGGTTTCACAAAAGAGCAATTCTTGTCCTGGATGTCGTCGACACTTTGGAACACGATCCCGTCGTTGACTAGCCATCAAGTCCAGCAGTTGGTTGACAATGAAAGCGGGAGGAAAGGTGGCTGCACCTCCACCACCTCGTGGAACAATGATGGTCTCGCGACAGATTGGACAGCGCATTGTATCCTCCTCTGCCTGCAACAAGAGAGGAGGAGGAGGAGAGGGAATGAGCATACCCCAAAAGCCAATAAATTCAATGAGTTGGCAGTGTGGCAAGTGAATGATGAAACCAAGATGAAAGTGCACCTATTTTCATGCATAAACTAACTCGAGTTATCAAAAAGATTAACCAGATGTGAGGGCTGTCAGTATTCCGACATGAGGGAAATGAAAACTCCCAATTACACATGCAGCACAGTTCCTAGGACTTGGATTCAAAGCGGACCAAGTCAGCATACACACTGGACACCAATCTCACCTTGTGTATGCAAAAATATAGAACTGGTGTTGAAGCTCCGATCAACTAGAAGTTGCCAAACCTGGCCATCATTAGGGAGCTTCTTATCTAATAACTGGGAAACGTTCAAAGCTAAGCACATCCAAAAGGACAGGTTGAAAACTTATCATTGGCCAAGTCAACGGCAGGAAAAGCAAACATAGAGGGGTCGAATCCACACATTTGTTATGAAGAGGTAGTATGGGATTTTGGGGTTGAACTAACATCTATGCTGTTCTTATTGCATTGGTCGTTTTATTTTTCTGGTCATAAGGTCAACAGATGTTTTAGTCAACGTACATCAAATTAGTCAGTACTATACTGTCATCTAAAGCGCTAGAAAAACAGAAGTCTCTGACATGTTCCAACTAGCAGTCCACCCACTCTAAAGGTGGGAGTGATGTTACCACCCAGTCTTTTGAACTTGGCTAATTTGAGGAAGCGCCTCCCCTCTGCAACCCAACAATTTTGCAACGAATAAAATCAGGAAGATTCAAATGAATGAAAAGTCTCGCTCTCGCAAAACAATCTTTTCCAAATCCATCGCCCATCGGCGTACACTCAGTGGTGAGAGTAATGGCCAACTTCACAAGCTGAATTCGGCGAATAATAGTAATGGCAGAAATCTAGTTTACCATCAAACACTCTCTAAGATACTTCCGCTCATCTTGCCAAGGTGAGGGTTGGAAAATGCTTTCCAACACTGACTTGAGAGCCAAACTTTTAACACATTTCCAATCATTTCACAGCCACTAGAAAGAGGAATACAGATGAAGGCATTTGAAGTTGCCTAAATAACGATTTCCAATCATTATTGTAGACAGTGCAAACATGATAAGTAGTCATAAACTCGTGTAGATAAAAATCAACCGTACACATGCTGAAATTACCAACAATCAACCATCAAGTCATAAATAGGATACAATCATTAATTTATTGATTGAATGGGTGAGTGGTTGGATGAGTGTGTGGTTGGGAGGTTGAGAACGAGAGTAGCATTTCACACTTACCTCACATTCTGCCATCGATTTCTGAAATTAAATCATGCACAATGTCATTTAAAAGCACGCAATCAGACAAACAAATCAATAAAAATTTTGAGAATAAAAACACAAAGGAGGGGAGAGGGGGGGGTTCGGACTGGAAGGACGTCTTGACGTGAGATTTAAGTCATAGAAATGATACGGAAGGGGGTCGCAAAAAGAAAAAATATGGAGATTTATGAATCTCAGTAAAATCATATCATCTAGGTGGATTTCACTTTGAGGAAACGTAAAAGGAAATGATTCCAGGCGTAAAATTTGGAAACAGCAATCTCTTAGCTTAGATCAGTCTACGTTGCAGGAAAAGTATGTGAATCATTTAGAATTAAGAACTGAGTCTGTATGTCAAAGAAGTAAAAATTGATAAAAGGTGATGAGCGAATTCAACCTGATTATGGAATAAAGCCACAAACTAACCGGTTCCACCAACAGAATAAGAAATAAAAGCATTTACATTCCCAAAAGCAGAAGACCTGAACTTTAGATTTTGTATAAAAGCGAGCAAGTGATAATTACATATATTCGTTGATTTGCTCTTGAGGTGTAAAATGGGAAATCTTTTAAAGAGAAAATGCAAAATGCATGCATTACTAGCATAGCTAATAAAGTAAAGGAAAGCCTCACAACGTTGAGGAGGCTTTGAGAGAAACGACCAAATAGCCGCGCCAATCGCCATTCTGCTAGTAAGTCTCTGCCAGTGATCGTTCTGGTATTGTCATCACGTGTATGCGCATGTGAGGGATTTAGATTTTTAGAGGAAGTACAGTGGGCATGAACACCTTTAACATATCTGGGCAAGAAACAATTAGGTACACTTCTGTAATATTTACCCCGAATTCCTACCCCCCCCCCCCCCCCCCCCCCCCCCCCCCTCCTATCACCTCGTCCACATCACCACTTTTTATGTCGAAGCATTTTATAAATGATACCATAGCTGAAATCATCTCATCGCAAATAGAATAGAATTTCATTCGTGGAAAAAAAGTTGTCGAAAGAGGACTTGACTAAATATAGGCATGGACGTGGGAATCTGGACATATGCACAAATCAGCAATAAACTTATATACACACACACGTTATATCAATTTAATTTAATCTAGTGGGGACAATTATTTAAGCACTGGTCACGCAAGTATTTAGAATTTGTTGAAGCGTATGAATTAGAAATCCACTAGGGACATGAACAGCTTGTGTTCACAACCTTTTCAGGGAAAAAAAGGTTCGTTAAATTCTGAATTACAGGTAACAGTTATTTCAGCACCAACAAACTGCTGCTCAAGGCAATCAATTAAACAGAGAAGACATTATTTCAACTAGGAGTTTGCAGACATTGGAAACCTGAGGTTTTTTTTGAAAAGTTGGGTGTGAGGCAGTAAACTACTACAGCTAAGTAGAACTTAAAGTATCTAACATCTACGTGATCCTCCTTTACCCCTATCCCCCCCCCCTCCCCATCGCTATAAATAGATATTTTTGTTCTGTCATGGTTGATAATATTGATTTCCAGATGTGCTATTGAAGACCAATTAAGTGCACAAGACGCAAACTCATTACATTACGAAAAAAAATAATTGAACCATCTCAAAGCTAAAAGAATAATACGAGTTCCAAATTATTGGGAAAAGTTATACACTGAACGAAAAGCCATCCCATAAACCCGCCCTTTCAAACGAAATAAAGAGGGAATGGGGTAAGACAAAAGTTAATTTAATTAAAGCTAAAATAGGTGATTCTCGCTTGAGGCAAGGAGTATAAAAAATAGATAAAGTAAGTTGAGCAACTTTATTTTCCCACGAAAAGCCGAAAATTCAGACGAATATTGGAAAAAATTCCATGTGAAGAGTAGGAGGCAAATATTGAGGTGAATCACGCCTAACCTGACATATTACTGTCAAATGAAGCGCCCATCACCTACGTATGCCACTAGGTATAATAAGTTAATACACTAATGTGTTGATGTAGCAGCCCGACTTTTTTAGATAAACTACATAAGGGATTTATGGCTTATGAGCGAGCGAGCTAGCGACAGCTCCTCCCAAATTCGAAGGTCAAGAGTTTAGTGACTGCACAGAGCGTGTGAGGGCCGAAATGTGTACACGGAGAGTTTAAGCATTAATAAACGTGTGTTGACAAGAAGTGATTGCCGATTGTTAACATATATATTCAAAGGCCCGAAAGAAATATTACCTAATAACGTGCTCGCCGTTTTTCCAGGTATTCGTATCGATTTTTTTTCTTACAATTACTTCACATCGCACTATCGATTTCTTTCCTAAAGTGCATGTCTGTGCATGTGTTATTCAGTACGTTAATCTCCGCAAATCCATTCGTGTGCTACTCTTAAATCCAATATATTCTCTTGCAGATTCTATTTCTGCGTTTAGCTCAAATCGTTGGTGATGTGGCACACATTATCATACAGATGATAATAAAGTGACTATCTGTGGTGATAGTCCGACAAATTGCACCAACATCAGGTAATATTCAAACTACAACACTGCTTATACACATTAAAAATACAGTAACAAAGATGCCAGCATCAAAGTTGCAAATCTCAACTTACGATTTCCAAAGTTTCAGTATATATGAAAATTAAATTATTTGAAGACATGTTCTATCCTATGCACAAAAAATGGAACAAAAATACAAATAAAGTATATGAAAACTAAGATGGACATTATTTATTCTTTGGGGAGAAAGGTTCATAACATGCATAAAATACATACAGTTCATTCAATTGATTCCAACCAATCACATTGGTACCAAATTAGTACCAATGAAGACAAGAAATTTCAGTTTCAGAAAATTGAATAATAACAAATGATGAAAAAGGAGTCTTAAAATCCAAATGATAAAAGCAAACACGAAAGTAATTAGTTGTTAAAATTTAACAAAACAGCAAAAAAGAATAAATAAAAACCAAGAAGACAAACAGAAAGAAAAAGATAAAAAGACAAACAAGCGAAAGAAACATTCAAAGTTAGATCATATTAATTTCGTGAAAACACTACGGCTAATAAAGTATGAGCCAATTCAGAAAGAAAACATAAAAGATGAGAAAGAAACGAAAGCAAATACGGTTTGATGAATTTAACGAACCTGGGTTTCAAGGATTCGCTCAAGACAAGTTCGGCAGACAGTGTGAGAACAGGGCAAGA
Organism: Rodentolepis nana; assembly: GCA_900617975.1. Classification (NCBI taxonomy): domain Eukaryota; kingdom Metazoa; phylum Platyhelminthes; class Cestoda; order Cyclophyllidea; family Hymenolepididae; genus Rodentolepis; species Rodentolepis nana. Next base: position 58,653 of record UZAE01012027.1, read on the forward strand.
GTTTAGCCGAATGAGAGCCCGAATCATAACCAGAGAGACAAGTGCCACAGGTAAGGAAGCTGTCGGCAAAATCCTCCACGTTTATCATCATCGTTTCCACAAGGCGCGAAGACATCTTAAAATTTATAGTAAAGGAAGATATCAAAATGAACAAAAATAGGCCTGCTATTGATAGGAATTATACCAAAATCGAAATAAAATCATCACCAAGATAGGAGGGAACGAATATTTTTGAACTTTAGCATTGCTATAGGAAACAAAATTGTAAAGCGCACGCTAACGAGAAGCCGAATGGAGAATAAAATCTTTGATCTGTAGGCTACATGCGAAAAATACAAAAGCGCACACACTTACTATAGAGAAAGTCATTTTGTTACTGCCTGATGGAATACAAAGCTGGAAAACAAAATCCACGGTGAAAAATTATTGATCTATTGCAATAAAGCTTTTATAGCTTTGATAAATTGCAGATTTAAGCTGCTGGATTACCAGGAAAAACATTTCAGTAAATCAGAATGAAAGGAGGCACGAGGGCAACAGAAGGAAAATATTCACAAATGAAGACCATAAAGCATATTTTTAGTTTCAAGTAAATTTGAACATCTTAAGTCTATATGTAGGGAAATAAATCAAAATGCTTCAAAATTCAAATAAATATATCAAATAAAAAATGCACTGTCCTTCAAAATGCGAGTTATCATTTAAATTTTGAGCAATATAACTTAAAATCGTACGAATGCACGAAATAGAATATTGTACTTACTTTCATATATTTAAAGGCTTAAGGGCATTACAAAACAGCTGAGACAGGTCGAACCTAAACATAAAAGTTAGTTCACAGTACTAAAACGATTACAATTGGGTTATGTAGGTCAAAGTGCCGAGCCAATTAGATTTCTAATCAGTTTTTTATATATTTTCAACTTTTATCAAGAGTAATTAAATCAAATTGTTTCATATAAAGGAAATTTTCACAATTCTTCACATTTATTAGAGTTTACGTTGGCTGAAAACAAGATTTTTGTGGTTATGATAGTATTCGAAAGACTTTGAGCCATGTACCATTGCCCTTATAAAAATTCTAGAAAAAATTAAGGATATTTGTCGATTTTTAGCATAATTTTAGGGTCTTATCTGTTCTTACGCAATTGATGAATTAAACTCTTTTGATAAACTAGTATAATTTTATAATTTATGTTCACAATGCGTCACTTGCACGTTTTTAATTTTAATGTTGAAGATCCTATTGGCATAATAAGAGAATACTTAATTCAAATAAGGCTATGTCCATGATATTTTTATTAACTTAATATACTATTTTAATTGTTTTGACAGGCAATTGCAACCTAACTATGGGAAGCACTTTCAAAGATCATCTTGTGCTTGATATAGGTGTGGTCGGGACACTTTGATAAGGATCCTGAAAATGCAATCACTTCTAATGAAAATGTTCAGTCGGCTTAGTTGCGTTTCCCAATAAATGCTAATGGATTATTATGCACTATTCCTAATATGGCAGATATAAAATAATATCAACTGTTCAAAAAGAAACAAAATCTTAACCTGATCGCGAAATAGCTCTACATTATTTTAGGCAAACATTTCTGAAATTATTGTTCAATTCCTATGCAACAGCCACTTGAAATGTTTTCCTGCCCACCTTCGAAGATTTTAGGGAATATCTAAATTTATTTAGTTCCACTAAGCAGTTTCAATGAGTATCACTGCGTCATATTTATTACTGTTCATTTATCAATTGTAAAAGCATCGAATATGTAACTTAATGTACATTCTTAAAAAAATCTTGAAAAAATGTTATACCTAAAAGCCAATTTATGTATAATATATCATGACCATTTTCCCTAATGCGTCTTGTAGGATGTAGAATGTGTAATGAAAAGTTAGATGCAGAGCAACAAATAGTTAAATCATTTATAAAAGCAATTGATACGAAATAAACAGATGAGCTGCAAGAGGAAAAGCAAAAGAAAATGAGACCTTTCGATATAGCATCAGTATTAGATCTCTGAATTTATAGAAGTTAATAAATTCATGTTTTTAAGATGATTATTTCCAATGTAAGACAGTAAATAATTTCTTTTCGTTATATCATGATACATCTGAAAGAATTCAATTTGATTCTTGATATTAAAACAAAATAATTCACTGTCAAATATTGAAAATTTTAGCTAAGACATCATGTAAGGAATGTTAAATGAGTTCAATAAAGTAAGAATCCATCGATAATAAAAAAGATTGGAAGTATTTTTTGTTTGATTTATTATAAACCTGGATTTCATTAAACATTCTAAAAAATGTATTAAGTTTTAATTTAGTTTCTTATCTCAGTATACTATCGTGTCTTCAAAGCTTTGAAACTTTGTTTACATCGTTTGCCACCATGGTGAATCATTTAATCTGTTGAATTGCTCCTTTTGGTGTTTATATTGCTGTATTTCCCCTGGATGGATTGTAAGATTAGTTAATTCCCTGATATTATTTTCATAGCTTCCAATCAACCTTCTAAAACGTTTCGAGCTGGATGTAAAAAGTGCGGATTTTGTGAGTATAATTTTTTTCATCTGATATTTAGCTGGACATTTAACATTTCAATGTCGTAATTATTTAAAGTCCGAACAAAGCGGAAACATTGACATGGATGTTTCAAGTACCAGCTCCGATTCTGAAGATGATGAAATGCTTAAAGAAGCCATTGCTAAACGAAAAGCGGAATTGGGTAAATAAGCCAATTTATAACTTTTCTAACTTAGCAAGTGGTGATAGCTATTATGTACTGCTTTACCAATTGATTTACTATTAATATATCCTAAATTTTAGCGGCACTAAGGAAAAAACAGAAGTCTTCGAAACGCCGATCTCGTTCACGCAGTCGATCATCTTCCCACAGTCGCGGTAAGCACAAGAAATCTCACCGTAAACATCGCCATAGTAGCAAGCACAAAAAGTCTGAAAGGACGTAATACTCCACATCATTTCACTTTCTCGTTCTATGTACAAAGTCCCTCCTTATCTAGTCTGTAAATCTTTCTCATCTTTTTATATATAAAATGAATTTGTCAGTCAGACAAATAGAAACATGTCTGTTAAGCTGTTAATGGGGGTGTTTGTTCCTGCGCTCAAGGCCGGATTATAATTTTGAATTTTATATGCCGAGCAAATTTACATATATTTCCACAACTTGGTTTTTGGTCATATATTTATTTACCAAGGAATACGCTTATTAAGTCAACGTTTCACTGATGGCAAATATTTTAAGAGTACAAAAGATTAAGAGTGGAATGAAAGGATGCATTCGGTGTGAAGACACACTAGAGTCCAAGGGTAGGGAAACGTATTCAGGATTAAGACAACGATTGATTTGCCGCTTGCCAGTCAATTGGTCATGAAAAGACTCACGAGTGCGGTCCATCCGTTAAACGGATGTCCACTGAGACCCCGACCTGTTTGGTCATCGTAGCGCTCCCATGTCACTCCTGTCCGGTTCATTTCACCAATCACGGTATCAACTACAGATTTGGAAAGATTTAGTCTTAATTTTCTAGCTTCTTTTGCCACTTCTGGAGGTGTGTCCGGGTGCGAAGCATAGTGTCTGAAAGAAAAAAATTGCATTCAACTACTTACTAATTATAAGTAGATATACAAACGCCAAGACCTACTGAAGCGCTTCATCAGCCATGTAGTTCACATTTATCCAGATCGCTCCACGCCAATAGGGCGGATCATTTTCAGTATTTGCGCGATTGTAGAAGGGTGAAGTGGGCGCGAGGGAGCGTAGGCCGTGGGGTGTCCAGAGGAGCTTGGGATCAGCCAGGCGCTTGAGTAACTGGGGTAGCCGTGGTGAGTTGTGTGGGATTACTCGAAGAAATAGTGGAAAGAATGTAACATAACCGACGCTGGATGATACAAATTGTTCACGAGGCTCCTCCAAAACTTTGCGGCGTTTCGTCGGCTAAATAAAGAGAATATTAAATACTAATTTCACCAAAAGGGTCGTTGTCCGCTTCTAAGATAAAATATTTCCAAACTTGGATTATATAGCTCATCCTGTGCCCGTTTTCATAACAAAATATACATAAAATTTATTTTCGGCCAAGGAGATAGTCCTAGGGCCTAAAGTTCCAAAATTGGAGTCAGATACACACTGCCAATTTTAATTTATTTTATCATATATTTAGGGGTTTCTGATACTGGAGGATGACAAGTATTTTTGTTTTAAAAATAAATTTTCATGCAAAAGAAGCATGGGAACACATCTATTGAGAGGTCAAGCCTGAAATTGAATATTCACAGCAAGCACTCGCATGCAGTTTCTTAATGCCCTTTGCCTAGAGAACCTGTGGAGTTGAGTCTTGTTCGATAGCTCTGAATGGTCCTTTTTGTAATATCATGATTAAACAATGCCATAAATTCATTACGACGGTCGGCTTCTTGAATAATTGACAGAGCTGCACCTTAGCCGAGTTGTATATTTACGATAAAATAGTAATAATAGGCATACTAACAACGCGTCAATAACAGCAAGTTATTGTTTCATCTAGTGTGAGCTAATGGCAATGACCGCCACACTTTATCCACTCTTCTCATTATCTTAATTATGGATTACTAATAATAAGACAGACTGTCGCTGAGGCATCCACTCACACAGCCATTTACTTGTTTAATTATAAGTAAGAAGCAATTATTAACAGTTATTTATTGATTTATTTTTGGAAATTATCCAAATACCTACTATGAACCAAAGCCAGTGGAAATATAAGATTTTGGTTATAAAAGAAAGTTTCTCTGATTGGAAACACACACAGAAGCACATTATTTCAGAAAATGTATGATTTCCCACATAGTCATATGATCCCAAAAAATATAATATGCATAAGGCAAGAGATAATAAGATTCAAGTTCAAAGTTGATTGCTTAAATGAACATCAACGTTCCCTGAAGTTAAGAAAAATGATGAGTGCCGATAATGCCGGATCGTCAGAGATGTGCACACTAAGCTTAACACAACCGCCATTTAAAACTAAAGATCATGGGGTCAATTATGACGTGGAGAAGAGATAATTGCATTGCAGGAGAAGGTTATTTTATTTGTGACACAAATAGAGGTTGGCATAAAAAAGGCATTGTTTATGAGACAAGTAACAGGACTATTCAAATCGATGCATGAAACCAAAATGGATTGCTATTCGGACCATTTCACAAACCACCCTCGTCTTGGAAAGATTTTGTGTGTATAAAAAAATAAAAATAGCAAAATTTAAAAACTCAAGTCATTTATAATTGGAAACAGCCACCCAAAGATACCGCGCAAAAGTGCCAGGCACAAATGAATAGAGAGCAATAATTTGAAGGACCACTCATCACATCAACTGTGGCCTCAAGGACTGATCGGCATAGAATGGAAATCGGAAACTGAATTTAGCTAAACAAAAATATGCATATAGAAGTTGACGACAATGAGTATTAAAAATTAGCAGTATGTAGCACTGCTGATATTTGAATACAACGTAAATGCACAGACTTGATATCCATCGGTGCAAACTCAGCGAGTGGAATGAAGTCCCAGTTAAAAAATCCATTTTCTCAACAGGACGGCTATATGCAAGTACTCCTCTACTTACGATGAGTTGGGAAATGCCCTTTTCAATAGGTTTGGGAGTTTAAAAAAACTAGTCTCTTCTTCCACAAATTCGTAGCTTATCCATTGAAGTTGACAGAAAGAGGGGCAGACAGTGATCAAGACGCTGCCCATGGCTATTGCCAATTGGGTCCGATTTGGGTCGTGGAGGGATATAAACCCGAATAGTTGTCAGAAAATATTCTTACCAGTGGCTCTCCCGGCACAGGTGCTCTATCCATTGGGGGTTGAACCAGAGCCACTTTGTCTGAATGTAGGCCATAGTCAGCATAAATGCCATTGCTTTCATCCCAATGCAACTCGTCCAACCGTTGCATGTCGTGCAGTTGTGCAGCAATTCCCTGGAATTCATCTGCGAGAGATTTGAGGGGCACAAGGTAAGGGTCGTTGGGAGAGGAGACGCGAAGTGTTGTCTCGCAGTGAGTGGCTAGACGTGAGATGATTCGAGAGAAAGCGGCCATCCAACAGCGAAGGTCTAGATGACGCTCTATTTCTGACGGGTGGGAGGAGCGAGGATAGTCATCGAGACCTAAAACGAATGAAGAGTTGATTTAGGGTTTCATTAACTGTCGCACAATCAACAGCAAAGCTCGCCAGTTCAACCTATCGATAGAAACCAGCGCTTAATAAAAAAACAGACTAAAATAGAGATACCGCTAATAATCACTAAACTTATTAAGTTATTAGAGAACTAACATTTCCGTTTATATTGCCTAACTCATTCCTTCAAAAAAACATGAGGAGTCTTTTTTCTCTGCAAATATTCCAAACTGTGAATATAACCAATTTCACTAACCCTTTCATCATACTTCGGCTCTAAGACCAGCTTGAACACGCTTACCTAACCCGCACAAATACAGGACAATTAAAGCCGTCTGCCTGCTGAACCAGTTTGAGCTACCGTGTCGACCATCTACAAAAGGTCACTCTCACTGCAGAGCCACAGCCTCCACTACTAGCACCCACCAATTACTCTCTCTCTCTCTCTCTCTATCTCTCCCTCCCCTCGTCTCTCCATAATTTTAAAGACGATTAATAATAAAAATACACCTTGTTACCAGTCTTCTTCCTAATCTATTGTTGATATAAACACTGGTAGAAAAAAAATGAAATCACAGGTAACTTCTTTTCTTCTAGTCCCAACTAAGCTTAGGATTGCATTCTGATTCATCATCGGATAAAAAATATGAACCCCTTCGTTATTTATGTCTGAATGACTGCACTGGGATCTCAAAATATACGATCTATGACAAACCTAACCGCCAAAAGACAATATACTACTTCATAATTTCACAGGGAGCAATCAAGTTTACTTGGGTTGAATTGTCAACAATTGCTGGCAAGGTTAATGAGTCGTTTACAGTAGACTTACCAGATGCAAGGGTTAAGGGGTTCAACTGAGAAGGGTTGTTAAGCGGGCGACCACGCCAGCGGAAGGAAGTTGGAAGTGGGCCAGCTTGAGTGGTATACAACCACGAGAACCATGCTCGAAGTCGTGGAAGAGCAAGAAGCATCCATCGGTCGAACATAGCCTTCTCTTCTTTTGACATGTGTGCCTCTCTTCGATCCAGCAATTCCTTTAAAAAGAGCAAATGCAGATATTTTAAGGAAAACAACCGGTACATATATATCTATTAACCAGTAGCTGAGAAAGCGGATCATATTAGATATCCAGTTGAATTGGTTTTGGAATGCATTTTGACCATTCTCGATATCAACAATAGAGATACACGTCTTACCATCATCTGATCGTTGTGGCAAATTATGAAGTTAGAAAAAGCATGTGGATTCCGAGTTGGCCCCAATTACCTTAACCATTAAATTTTGTTCTCTTGTCACTATTTAAGTGCTGAAACAAAGGTTAGATTGCACTAACGCTTTCGCACTGAATCTCCACATATCAATGACTTGATAAGTTGGTTTAGAAAATCTGATCTAAGTGGAAGGCCGCAGGTTAACACAAGTCACGCCGACAAATCTGTCATGAATTAAAGAGCATTTCTAGTCCACTTACTGCATCATATTTTTAGATTTATGACAATTTTTATATGAAAAAAATATATGGTCGCCATAAAACTGGTAGGAAATCTACCGCTTCCGGACTCGATCGAGTGTAAATAACATTCTTTCATATTTTGAGACTATGAAAGCAAAAGGAAAGTAGGCATTAAGTTTCGGCAGACGAACTAGTGATGATAATCCGTTTAGCTGCCTATCTTCGTCGGATAAAATTCGCTGATGATAAGCACGAAAAAAATAATATTTGACAGCAAAATTTACTTCAATAGCAAGAATGAGAGCAGGAGGATTGGCAACTGACGTTGATTGAACGATAAACTCCTTGGGTACCACAGCTCTCGCCTCCCAACCCAAAATCTGCTCTCGTGGAATCCATCCCTCTGCACTGAGTAGATCCAACCAATGACCCAGGCTCTGCAGTGCCAATTCAACATCCCAACGACCGAGAAGAAGAGCATGGAACCCTTCATCCCAGAGAAAACCCCTTGGAAATTTACTTCTTGATGGAGTGGCGGTGAAAAGACTTGCTGGAAAGTATTCCAAAATCACAGGCTCCGCATTTGACTTGTTGTTGAGTGGTGATGCGGTAATTAGGCTAGTTCCATAGAAGTAACCAATTCCACCCAACATATTGCTCAGAGTGATTTTCGACATTTCTATCTGAAATCAAAAGATCGCAAAAGTTAGCCCAAATAAAATTCACAAGAACATGGGTACCTGGCACCTACAATTTGACCTCAACTCTCAAGCACATATTCATTTTTGAGATTACTAATTTAGAGACTGTTGCCAATAACTAGGCACGCGCCTTGTCAACCCGCAATCGGTAACTTCTAAGCCAAGCTACTCCTGCCAAAACACATTTATTTTTAGAAATTGACTTTGAGAATGGTGAATTATTTCAATGGCAAATACCGAAGGCGGGGGGGGGGGTGAGGGAGGGAACATGGTACATTGTGTAATCATTTTCCCCTCAGGCTTTTATAATGAACTACAAGCCAAAATCTCAGCCAGAAGAAATAAAAAACATGCCATCGTTGCTATAGCGAAAACTATTACAGTTCTACTCAAAATACGCAAAGTATAGCACAAATCATGTTTCTTCATTCAAATAAATTTGACATTCATTGTTATTTCAATAATAATGGGAAGAAAATATAATGAAAAAACATTAATTTCGGCAATGGTGACAATATAATTATTCACAAATAGATTTTCACCTAGATATGCGCATGTAGACTGAGATAAACTAAGAATTGATACACTTGGCAAACACACATATTACAATGGGTACATGAAATTCAAGTGTAAAGTATTATTTCCAAAAGGATATTTAGATATTTTAGTCAGTATACTGGAATACGCAGCTTTGAAAAATGAAGTCAAGTCTTAATAATAATAATGTAGAAACCTAGATAAAAAACCTATCTCACCTGTTTATCACTAAATGCTTTTGGATCGTGAGGAAATTTCTTAGCAAAGTTCTCGTGAAATGCTTTTGAATGTCTTGCCAGCGCAGCATCAAACTCCTTCCCCGTGAGTGGAACAGCATCCGACGAAGTGGAAGCCTGACTCACAAATTCCACTTCCAGTACGTCTACTTTGTCTGGCATAGTGTCTTCAGTTCGAATACCAGGGAGAGTGGCCTCACTCGCCCAGATATTGGCAGGGACGTCGGGCATGGGAACATTGGGACCGTAAAGGCCCTCTTGCCGACCGGTGAAGAAGACTGAGGGTTCATCTCGGAGAGCCAGACCACTTGAAAGCGCCGCCACAATTGCATCCTCTCGCGGACAGTAACCAGCAAGATGAGTGGACTCGTGACTCCTGTTTTTTGCTGCGTGGAAGTTAACCTGGAAGGCGCCCAACTCGTGCGTGAAACCTATGAAATGAAAAGAGAGGTGAAATTAAAGGAAAAAAGCGGAAACACTCGAATGGCAAAGTACACTATCAGTTTCAAAACAATGATACTTACATGCCAGATGCACACGCAACTAAGTCGGGAGATTGGAAGTAAGTACTTGTCCGAATGTATTTAGGATAGGCGTTGTAAACATTAGTAAGGATAACACAGCAAATGGGTAATTGATTAACTCTTCAGAATTTCTTATAACCTTGATAATGTGCATTAAAGGAATTAAACCGTGGATATTGGACAAAGGTACGAAGTTATTAGGCTTTGAACACTGACAACAAAAGAGGTAACGCAGCTCCTCAGGTTATTCAGATATCACGGCCAGGAACCCCCCTCCCCCTCTGTCGACGCATATTCTTTTATCAAATGGCAGGCGTTTTGATTGTTACCATTAGCCCTTTAGCTGACTTCGGAGGAGGAGGAACAGCAATCTGAAGAAAAAGTCGAGAGGGGGGGGGACAGAATAATGATTCACAGATGTGAAGGAGTCAGACAGACACAAAGGCAGAGAAAAGGTAAGCTGAGTACTGTGAAAGGGGTCGAATATGACAAACAGTCGGGTCATGGTAGTTTGAAGTAAGAAGTCAACTGCTGATTAATAGAATTTTTTGCCATAATGAGTATACGTTGCCCAGGGTGTACCACGTGGAGGTAAGTCAACCGCACATCCCGACTATCGACGCATATTAGGTGAGCAGAAAAGCCAGTTGTGTTAATTAGTCAAGCAGAGACCCGCTGGGATGCTACTTACTGTATGTTATCAAAGGGCCGGCTTTAGGATAGGTATCATTAGCCCAGTGCTACTTAATGTCTAAGTGCTAGGGGTGTGCGATAGACTTATCTCCACGTGGTGCACCCTGGGCAACGTACACTCATACGGCAAAAAAGTCTATTAACCGGCTGTTGACTCCTGACTTCAAACTACCATGATCCCACTGTATGTCGTATTCGATAACTTTCACGGTATTCATCTTACCTTTTCTCTACCTTTGTGTTTGTCTGTCTCTGTTACATCTATGAATCATCATTTTGTCTCCCCGCCCCCCTCTCGAATTTTCGCCACTTTGATGTTCCTCCTCCTCTCTGTGAAGCCCGAAGTCAGATAAATGGCTAATAACAACTATTAAAACACCTGCCATTTGAAAAAAAAGTTTAATAATGTAAATAAGCAGCAAAAGGTTATTCATCACTTAGCAATCGCATGGGCTATTAAATTGCACCAAAGGTAAGTACCTTAACAGAGAGAGAGCTTGTTTCACACGAACGCAGTAAGATGTGAACACAAATGTAGTCGAAAATTCAGCAAAAAACAACCAAGACAATACAAATGGGAGAAGGAATAAAGGGAAGCCTTGGAAAATTTAGTTAACAATATAAATTCAAACGGTTTAATATTAGCCTGAACTGTTTGATTGGTTTAAACAAAAGTGCCGTTTAAAGTTAGACGTTTGTTTGAACAGTATTGCACTCGCCTCTAGCAATAAGTCAGATGTGGCGAGTAAGACACAACAATAGGTAAATTACAAGACTAGTGGCGCAGACCCTCGATTATTCCACTCCATCTCTTTCTATCTCTCCCACCCACCCTCCCTCCCTCTCTATTAGTTAACTGATATATTTCGGAATATTAAAACGAAGACGGAAGTGGAATAGAACTTCTTAAATCCATGTGAAATCCCCACAACAACCAAATCAATACACACAGCAAGTTAATTATCACAAAACACATAATAGTTAACTGTGGTGGAAAAACAGCAAATGACGTCGAACAATTTGGAATCGAGCTATTTATAAAGCAGAGAGATGGGGGGGGGGGTGGGGGAGAGAGAGTCAAAAAGATAAAGAGAGCAACGTTAGAGAACTAAGGAGTCTTGATTCATTGCAATTTCGAGCTAGCAATATACAATATTTGCATGCTAACCGGCATTTGTAATCCAAATGACCGAACTTGTAACTCTAATCCATTTATTGAAGAAAAACCTTACACAACATACAGAAGCCCAGCCCAGCCCAGCCCCCCCCCCTCCCACCCCAACCTTGATGAACCAAAGCTTCATAACCCGTGGGCACTCAAAGTGACTGTCACTCAAGCAGTAAACGTATATTATCATATTGGGGAACATAGTTTTTGAATAAGTGATAATTGACGCATGCAACCAAAACAACACATTACCGGATAAACTCGTGTACTGAAGAAGAAATTAATTACAGTTAACGATAATTAGCCGATCACTAAAAGCTTGAGACCATTAATTTAGTCTTTACTGTTGTTAATACATCAGGCATTTGGGAAGAATAGACATTTATCACGTAATACGCAGAAATTTCAAATGAACTTATTGACTTCAGATTTTAACTAAGTTTAGGCACTATCAGCTCCCCACTTATGACCCCGACTCGTTTGCTTATAAACTTCCAGTAGCTCAGATATTAAATATCCTCTCACAAAAAGGGCAGAAACCACATATCAGTAATATCGGTGCACTAGTTGGAAAGATCACACGACTCAATTCACCTTTATACTCACCAGAAGGTGACCAACTACCTCACACCTTCTTATCAAATCTAGCAAAGAAGTTGAGAAAATTATGACACGCAAACAACAGCTTAAAAACCTCTTGACTAAGGACTGCTTTTAAACATGCCCTCACTCATCGGACATGTAAGTCAAGGTTTGAAAACAAGTTCAAATATGCTGCTTCGACCCTGAAATTCTCAAATTCGTGGAAAGCTCTTGCCCATTTCATCACCTCTCGGAATTAAGGTAGAGAAGGAGAGGACAAAGCGAATATATAGGAATAATGTCGAGAGAGAGAGAGAGAGAATGGGTCATACATCCAAGAGGGACAATTTAGTGTTAGGTGTTGTCAATGCACTGATGACAAAATGGTTTACGCCACAGGCTTGATACGCCCCAGTGCACACACATAGTGGGCGGAAGAGCCAATCTCACTGACCAATTCGGGCTACTAAAAGTGGACAATTCAAGTTGCTCACTTTGGAGATTTCATTGAGTTATACAATACTTCCCTAAATAGGCTCAAGTGCTTCTAAATCATGGAATGCTCTGCACTTTGGGACAGCAAAATTGTACAATTTTACTAACACATTCAAGAAAAACCGAGAGAATCTACCAACTCACCTCTCAGTCGTTTCAGTTCGCGTTTATCAGCATACGATTGAATGCGTCCGCGCGAGATGTCAGGTAGGTAAGCGTAGAAGAGAACAGAAATGGGCAACATTGAAAGTGACTACAAATGGGAAGAGGAAATGCTTGCACAAATACAACTTAAAACGCTTCAGATTCTTCTGAAAATCGAATACTTAACAACAACCAGACAAAAATAAAGAGCAAAAGCTAATTCATTACGGAAATTCAAACTATATCACAGGCAGACCGACGGTAATACTGAAATACACTGTTCTTAATTAATTTGCAAGCCCATGAGCCGAAGGTGTGAGTTGGATGAAAAACACAAACCTTTCTGCTTCCATCGGATGAACCAAAACTGGCTTACAACATATACATAAGTACAAGCCTTTGCTCTTGAAGCACTCCCCAGCCACTTGGTCTACAAAGACACATTCAATCCGAACCGGAATTCCTAACAAATATCAAACACACCAGGCCTCAAGAAAAAAATGGCATACCAATCATAATTGAAAGTCTTAAGAAATCTTTGAATATTACTATTCTTTCCCTGAAAATAATACAGTACCCAAATATCATCGTAACTGACACATAGAACACATGGTAGTTCAGACTGTTCGGTTCAACAACAAAGAGGTTATGTCAATTTCATCAGTAACTAAGGTTCGCGTCTACGGTACAAAATTGGCATGATCAATACCACTTTACCGCCATATTCCAAAGGCTGCCAGTTGACCAGAAATTAAAAGTTTGAAACGCTGGCTGTTATAAATACAGGCAGGGAGTTAAAAAAACGAGAAGGCCGAATCAAGAGAACTAACCTTATTAACCGGAGACACTGAAATTCTGGCAGTCCAATCGCCACCATAAGGAGTGTTGGGTCGCTTAACGAAAGCCACGGTAATATTGTGATTTCCACTTATTACCGATTCAATTCCGTAATTTCGACCATCATGTTCAATCCAGTTATAACTGGGAATGAGAGATAATCGTGAACATAATTAGCATTATTTGCGAATTAATTAATTGAAAGACAGTATACCTCTTCAAATCACCATCAGTAGTGCACTGGTGACGAAAAGCAATGGATTTCCCATCGAATGCCACCCATGCTAATCCAAATAGCATCGAATGTGGACTTCTGTGTGACATTCCGAAGAAGATATTTGGTCGATAAGTTCCCCAAAAGAGTTCATGATTTTGATCAGGAGCAGTCGCGTTTGGACCTATCACAGTTGGAAGATTGATTGGTGTATAGAATTGTCGCTGTCGTTTCGATGCTTGATTAAACTGGACGCCGAAGTAAAGAACACCAAGGAGACAACAGAAAACGGTCAAGCCAATCAAAAGACGTTGGAAAAGTTCAGAACCAATATCCCTGAAGAAACCCGACCGACCTCTCTTATGAGGCTTACGAATTCGCGATCTTTCTGCTCCCGATTGGAAAATGCTTTTACTGTTAATTAGCGCCTTAGAGACACTTTCTTTATCATTTGAGCTCCTTAATTTTCGATTTCTCCCTTTTTCCTCATTGAACTTGCTTTTTGACATGATTAAACAGTTGAAATTTAGCTACGAAAGTGAACCAGGGAGCTAATGACTTTAAATGGCATAAGATTTATTCGGTTACAAGAGCGGATGAGAAGTAAAACGTCGCCAAAACACCGAACAAAATAGAATAGCCAGTAGGTTGAGGTCGTCAAACTAACCAATGGGCGTACTGAAGGATTAACTATCTAATGTACCTAAACAAATTATAATAAACATGCATTCTTTTAAAGAACATTTGTCAATACTGCTTCTCCTTAAAAAATTTAAATTCTTTGTGAGGCGTTAATTGCTGTTTATATTTTACTGATAGATTTTATATATCAACATATTTATAATTAATGATCTCTCAAATAATCCCTTTGACGACTCATAGATCATTTCAACCCTATTCATTTCATAAATCTTGGAGATCGTCACTATAGGGTGTGGGTTCTGTAAAATATCCCGTCAAAGTCTCATATTTCAAAGTTTTTTGTTAAATTCGCACGACTTAATCTCTAAAGAATATTTCTTAAAGTTGTGCATTATTAGAGTTTTCATTTGATATATCTTATAAATAATGGAAAATTTACTCCTTTGCGTCTTGGAATTAATGCGGTGTGAATAGATAAAATTTCCCATTATGAACCAATTTTCTTTACTCAGGACAACGTTCAACTATTTTATGCTAGCTGAATTCCCCAATCAAAAAATATAATATAGTTGTGAACATTCCAGTTCTATAACTAAAAGGCATTAGGATCATTAAAATTTTTATTTTCGTCAGTCTGATAATGAAACACTAACTTTAATATGCTATTCAGTGTTGGTTCTATTCCATAAATCAAACCCTTTTGTCAAAAGATGAATAAATACTTAGCGCAAACAAGAGGCAAAGGAAGTTCCACTCGTTTGGAGTAAATCAATAGGTTTTCATAACTTAATGAATTCCTCCTTCCTATTTAGGCCACGAATTTCCTCGGAAAATTTCCACTGTCTAAAATTATTTGTTAAAATTATACCCATCCCAGATTTACCTCACCCTTGAATAAGCAACAAGTAATGCAAGCGGATCGATGGAGTAGTTCGACAATCACTCCCAATTCCTTGATATTTACCACCCACCAATGGTCATTGAAACAGATTCACTTTATAAAATGGTTGCTTTAAAATGCACAAACAAAACAGAAAATAATAAATAGTAATACTACTACTTCATTCTATACAAATTTTTTGCGGAAAGCGAAAAAATGGAAACAGCCCCACTAGCATTTAGAAATCTACCAGACGCGAGTCAGAGGACTGGCCGAAGCATATCCATTTTCCTTCACCATCACATTAGCGATGCGTTTGCTTAAATTAGCCTTCTGTTTGAAGCTTGAGAGCTTCGCTTCTAAATTATCCAGGGTCTCCAGGGCGTAAAGTTCTGCCAACTCTAGCTGTAACAAAGGAAATCATTTCCGACATTATAGTTAAAGATTTCAATACCTCTATACAAAGAAAGCCTACCTCGTTATTATGGTATTTCACTCCAATACTCTTTGCGCGAGAAGCTCGGCTAATAACGGCGGTAACTGTTAATAATCCCACAGCCAAATCCGATAGAAGGCACAAGGAGTGGTGATCTTTGTTTGGATTCTAAAAGAACATGAATGCGTTTAACATTAGCTACAATAGAAGGGGAATTCTAAACTATACGACCCACATTTCCGTGAAGTATGAAAACTTGTCTGGCAATCTCATGAGTAAGAATAATAGCACGAGAGAGTCTGTCAGCCACTGAACGCAGATTTGGGTGGAGATGATCTGATAACTGCATAGAGACACGAACTCCGCGTTCTGTCTCCTTTAGAGCAGAGGAGACAACGGCAGGCGAACCCCTTCCGCGACGAATTCGCGCCAATCGCCAGTCCTTTCGCATGGCTTCACGCAGCATGTAGAAAATATGATTTGAAGGCTTGCGAGCGTACTCTACAAACTGACGAATCTCTTTTCCTGCAATACTCAAGCCAGCAGAGCCAATGTATATTCGGAGCACATCGTTCACACCCTAAAGGTAATTAAACAGAATTGTTATAACCGAGGCTTGCTTTGGATCAAGCATAAAACGATTACATTAGGTGAGGTTTAAGCCTCTTAAAAAGCATAGAGATGCAATTAATTAAACGAGTCACAGAATTGGGGCTACTTTCCAGGCTTCTTAATTGGTGATACATGCATAAAACTCCCAGGCCTATCAGGCTAATCATTTTCAGTAACCAGCCAGAATGAAAGTCCATGCCATAGAGCTCCAGGACCTTCCAATGGGTATACATAAGTAGACGTCTAATTCGTGGCTTCTATCTTATTCGTTGCACTATCAGCAAAAGTGAATGAAAAAAATTTACCACACATACTCTTCTATGCTGAGAATTATTGATGCTATGATCCATTTTCATACAGGATATAGTCAGATTACCGTTAACTCATACTAGGAGAGAATACAACCAACTCAAGACCCCTCGTTAGCTGAACAAAGACTTCATATAACTAAGATTTGAAGAAAAAAGCATCACAGAATTGGTAAAAAATGATAGGCTGCAGTAATTGTCAAGCTGCCAGCAAACATGTGCACCCGAATTTAAATAAGAGTGATTGATGACCTCGAGGCAAAACAGACCCTGAAGATTTGAGCCTTGCATGTCGGCTTCTGAAGTATACACATTCCCTCCAACATTTTTAGGTTGGTAAGTTAGCTTTAGCCTGACTTGAATAGATGGACTCTATTGATGTAGGTACATAGATGGATAGCAGGGTATTCCCAATACCACTGAACAGTTTGAGCTAACATATTGGCCTGATTAATACTACAGTTAGAAAGCTCGAGTTTACGTCAGTCCAGTTTATAGAAGTCAGGAGAGGTTAATAGAATATCTAGATTTGGGTAGATATGCGTCAAGAGCAGTTAAGTTATAACTGTTACAAAGTGAATACTCACCAAGAGAGAAGTTAGCACCCTAGCGTCTCGAAGATATCTCTCCAATGGAAGAACCTTTGTGAATCCCATAGCACCTGCTAGGTTAACACAACTGTTCAACAATGCGATGGTCGTTTCAGTTGTAAAGAGCTAGTGGTGAAAATAAAATGAGATTCACTTTCGAAATATCATTGGCGCCGCAAGAAACTGTCAATTTACCTTGACAGCAGTCGACTCAATCTTCAAGTCACGATCAGGTTGAGCAGTCAGGAGACCAGCAACGAGGTAGGTGACAGACTCCATGGCATAAAGTTGAGCGGCTGCTTGAGAGAGACGGTGCTGAACAATTCCAAGGTCGGAGAGTGGTTTGCCCATTTGTTGACGGGATGTGCAATGTTCCGTCATTGCGTCCAACACATCACGACACATACCAATGCAGAGACCACCCATCAAATAGCGATCCATGCATGCTATGCGACCGGAGAGCTAGAGGAGAAATGAGAAGTAATGCCCACAGAGGAGACACTCAGAAATAGCATGCTACTAGGGAGAATTTAAGCAGCCTACTTCAGCACCGGATCCAAGCTCACCAAGTACGTTTGCTACAGGGATTTTAACGTCTTTGAAAGTGACGTCGACGACTAGGAAAAAAACAAATTAATAAATTGTTCTTTTCATGGGAAGAGGGAAGCGAAAACGATAGATACTTACGATCCAGACCCCTGAGACCTGTTAACTTCAATGCGGGCTGCAATTCAATAGTCCCTTCAAAACCACGTTCGACTAGAAAGGCAGAAACCTTGTCTTCTTCCTCGCCCTAAATTTAAGAAATAATGGGGGAGGTAGATAAATTTGAAGGATGGAACAATGATCCGCAGTGACATGGAGAATATCAGTGTGCTGGCACATTTACGGCAAATTACAAGAGCAACATAACTAGATTAAATAAATTTAAAGAATTTCATGAGAAAAGTAAAAGCAAAGCAAATCGAATGTGAATTCTGCAGTTCTCCCAATGTTTACTATGCAATTCCTTCCTATACACACACAGGCTTCAACTTTGAAAACCCCGTCTAAGAAGAAGTCCAACTTGTCATAGAAACACTAATGTTTTCAGGCTAACCGAGTATCTTACTAATATATCGATGTCATTAAGCATTAAGTATACAAATGCCACACGAACTTTGTTTCACCCTCAACGTATTCAGTGCCACGATTAAATCACCTCATTTAGTTAAAATAAGCACCTTGTCGTTTGGGATTGAAGTCAAGGCAAAGACAGTGAAGACATCAGCGCGAGAACCATTGACAACCCAGGATTTACACCCGTTGAGAATGTAATGCGTACCATCGGTGCTGAGAACGGCGCGTGTTTTCATTTGCGTAGGACTTGAGCCGCTGAAAATGTGAAAACTAGTCACTTTCGTGTTAACTAAATTATTATTATTATTATTTCAAATAGTAGGCTTTATGATATTTATCATTAGCTCTTAAACTTTGACTTCAGCTTCCCCCAAGGGTGGGGGGAGGGGGGTACAAAATATAGCGGTTCATAAGCTGTCTTCTTGCTTCCCAGTATCTCTAGCTTTCCGTCGTTGTCTTTAGGGCTGGACACCGAATCAGGTGGGTCTTCTCCATTTCCTCCTGTATGTTACATAGGGGCATGTAGGTTGAATGTATACTCCCAATCTGTGAAGGTGTTTTGCCAAGCAATCGTGTCCGGTACGTAGTCTAAACTCAGCAACGGCTTCGATTCTTGGCCAGTCAGCTATGTTGGAGAGTGCCACTGTCCACTGTTTCTCCTTTTTTTGAGCTTTAAGTTCGTTACACCTTGAGGTCTTGAATTCTCTCCCGATTAGGGTCTCCATTGTGTGGAAAGACATCGGCCGGTCCATGCATTGCAAAATCGTTGTCCCCTTCTTAGCAAGTGTGTCAGCAAGCTCATTGCTTTTAATTCCACAGTGACCAGGAATCCATTGTAGGACCATTGTTTTTTTTCTCTCAGCAGCTGATAGAGTTTTCTACATTCGTTTATCTTCGTCTCAGCAGCTGATAGAGTTTTCTACATTCGTTTATCTCAGCCGTTTTGGGTGGCTCTCTGTTTCCGATAGAGTTTATTGCTGACTGTGATTCCGAAAGTATCACCACTTTGGTGAATTTCGTATCCAGACAACATAATTGACATAGTGCTATACTAATGGCCTCTATTTCTCCTTCGGAAGCGGATCTATTGTGTCCATGTTAACTAAATAACCAAGTTTATCTCTATAACAACTCCCAAGACCACTTAGGAAGGCGCTTGTCGAAACTCCTCTTCTGTAGTAGAGAGGAAGCATAATGAAGCCTGCCTAGTGAGAAACTCAACCACAATCACCCTTTATTAGAAAGGCCTAGCAAATTCTATTTCTCTGTGAACCTATTTCTGTGAGTGATAATGATAGATTTACGTTGGATGACTCAAAATAGTTCTGGGTGAAGAGTAGATGGGGTGGAATATACATTAAGACACTTTGTTGTTAGAAGAGAGTCAAATGGGATGGCCGACCTTCATGTGAGAATAGCCACTATCACTAACTATTGACAGGTTCAAAAAGCACTCAAGAGCCTGCTATTAATGAGGTGGGTAAACAGTTAAACTACAAACAGCCGTATGTATGATATAAATGATATAACGTTAATTAAGCGCGTTGTAGTTACAGGCTAAAACGATATTTTGATAGCTCACGTGACCCACCAAGAGGGATTTTAAATGGTCGTGAACTTTACCACCAGAGGCAATAAAATTCGCATTCCCAAAAAAGGTTTTTAAGATATTATTTAATTTTTCTATACATTATCTGTAGACAAAAATGAGTTATTACAAAGCATTAATTGCTCAGGTTAATTAAAATAAACGGAAGTCAGACGACGCACAAATGCTTAATTACCTAGAGGCTTCAGCAAGACAGAAGGAAGCAATCTTCTCACCGGAAACCAAAGGGGGCAAATATTTGTCCTTCTGAGCATCAGTCCCGACCAACAGAAGGCCCTACAAACACAAAGTAGAATCATTGAACTTAAGATGGAAGACAGAAACGTTCAAATTGTACCTTCATAGCAAGAGCCTCATGCACAGTTATAGTGGCAAACAATGAGGGATCATAACCCATTGCCTCACCAACGAGTATCGACTCCAGAGGGCTCATATCAAGCCCCCCGTATTTTTGGTTCACTCTTTGGCCAAATAGACCCATTGTTTTGCAATCGTTCAACACATCCGATGGCAAGGCGCCTTGTTCATCAATTTGCCTACTGTTAACTGAAAGGGCGCAAGGATGCAAGTTAAATGGTTAACAAAGCCAAACCCCACCTCGATTGAGCATGTACTCTTCGACCGTGGTGAATAGTGAAATGGCCTGTGTGACTTCTTCCCTTGTCGACATCTCAGGATATTCCAAGAGCTCCTGAAACAGTTGTAATCAGTGTTAAAACCTCGAAGGTACAAATCGAGCGTAAATTTTACAAGCCCGAATTCAACGTAGGTTAAAAAAAGAATGCAAATGATATATAACCGATGGAAAAGTTAAATTTTGTAAAAACCCGAAGAACAAGTTTACAAGGAATTGCGAGGAGCCAAGTGCATGTTAACGCTTGGGGATACTATCGGTGTTGAGAACATACTATTAATAGCAACATTTAATCACTATTGTGTCGCAGTTTAGAGAGAACTAGGTTTGCCAAATACCGGAGAGCGTTGTTCTCAGAAATATCAATGAGGTTAATTAAATTGAGAGAATTTGTGAAGTAATATAACAATGAAGACTTCAGATGATGAATGGTTAAGCAGAACTAGCAAAGGAGCTACCTTCCTTTAGTCTATACTTAATTTCCTGAAATCATCACTCATTACTACCGACACAGGAGCGTACACAGAGGAGAATGTCTTAATGTCATGAGGCACCTTCAAACAAAAATTGCATTTCCACGTAAAGATAAACCAATGAAGCTCTATAGCAACACAGATAATTCCTAAGATCATTACACGTACGCATTTCCAACTTCCATATGACTTTAAGGATACTTCCTGATGAAAAACTCGAATTCTGCCACCCCCCCCCCACATCTCTAGTCTTTAATTATCAATGATTAGCCAAGACAGTTGGCCATCCCACTCACTGGTCAAACAATCTTATATAAATGAACTGTCATCGTGGGTTTTTCAATAATTGAATTCGAAACGATATTTAATGCACAAAATCCATACCAATTGTAGCTTTCCAAGAAAGTAGCTAGGAATCAATGGAGCGTCAGAAATTGCATATTTTCGTCTCATATCAGGCATTTGCATAGCGATTGCAGTTCGGTTGACAAAAGTCTTTAGAGAGGGATGAATTAATTTCTCCTCCTCCGACACATCCAAACTGGAAGATTTCGACTTTGACGATACGAACCTCCAACACCGACTTCCATTACGGCTTGAGTTCAGAGCCATTCGTCGCATAATAGTCGTCTGCAGAGCCATTGCAAGAACCTGCATAACCAACCATCCAATAATTAATCAAGATTATACCTTATGTGTTAAATCAAGGGAATTCAATAGGGCAAGTAACCCATGAAAACTCAGACCGAAAAACCAAGATAAGACTATTAAAATAAGTATATTTGAGATATTTTCACTACTATTTTGTACAAGAAGAAATCATATACACACAGACTGAGCCTTCATTCCTTCTTATCCTCTAGAAGAGGTTTTTGGACTTTAGAGGGTTCCATCATGGGTAATTTTCTGATTTTCGGTGAGGGTCCAATGGTTAATTGAATATCCCTTGCAGCTTCAAGGCGCTTCAAACTAGAAAGGTCTCCCCCCATAAGATCAATTCGAATGGGAGGGATAAGACCAGCAGCAACATAGCGTCCTTCCGCATTTAGGAAATTGAAAACGCCAATAGCTGTTGACTAAAAATGCAATAAATAAAGCAAGGAGCATACCGTTGGTAGAATTTCGACACCAAGATTGTATTTCCAACACATATTCATGATTTCGCGTTGATTAATCTCCTCACTTGCAGCACCCTTGCCAATAACTAGAACTTCTAAACTAGGACACAGAACACGAAAGAGTGAGATCGACTCATCATTGATTTCCTTGGCTGAATTTATCTGTAGAAAACAATAGGAGAATCAAATATTTATCTTACATTCCATGAAAACGCATTTTGTGGGAAAGAGACCATAGGTCCATAAATTGTAGCAGCATTGCTGAGCTGAAAACCATGTTCATTGTATCCGACGATAAAACACCCTGCAAGACTGTAGTTAACAATATCCACATTAGCGGAAACGGAGTTCTTTTTAGGGTCAATCAATGCATCTTCTGCCGAAGAAAATGATCTGTTACTGTTTATATGCACCAAATTTGAAACCGAGGCAGCCCTAGTTAGAAGATTCTGACCCGACCTCAGACGTGAAAACAAGAACCCGACCGAACTCATTTTAGCGGGCGTGGATTCGAACACTCAAACACATATTTGTATAAAGCATATTTGTGATTAAATTACAATAAATGTGGCATAAAGCACCCGCGCATTTCAATGTTCATTTGTATTGTATATGTTTTAAAGGCTTGCTTATGCATTTTAAGCACGTTTGTTCGAAATTAGTTGAGTCGTCCTGGTCAGTTCGTCACAGATATCGGTTCAATTTTAGTGGCTTAATCATATTTAGCTTCAGTTGACTTAACTTAATAGCATCATATATTTAAATTTTGTCAATCATTCAACCAAGTTTATTTGCTCAAGCTTCATTCATTTCTAGTTTCTGTAATTAGCTCTTATCCGGGCACACCAAATTCCACGAAAATTCACTAAAAGGCTTGTATCCAGTCAAATAGACATAAAGCTTTACTAAGAAGTGTTTTCATTTTATTTATTATGTAAAATCCTTTAATTTTACAATTACCTAGCAATCATTGTTGCTTTAGCAGTACAAATAGATGAAAACCGAACTTAAAGTATTAATAGCAGATATTTTCACTATATAGATTTTATCTGGTTTTCCCACCTTTGATGATAATTTTACCTTATGCTATAATATTAATACAATTGTTCAGCCAAGTCTGGCATAATGATATGCCTAATTTCCCCCACTTTTGATATTAATACTTAATTTTTCGATTAAGTAAGCTCCAATTTCGACTATATATTCTCTTCTCCCACCGTTTTAACTTGTTTTTTCTTGTTTCAGTTGAATTTAAGCAGTTTTCATTTCATGTACATCTTTCAACTCACTGTTTAGGTAATCCGCTTGCTTGCACTGCTAACATCCTGTATTTCAACCTTACGTCTTAGCTCCACTGGGCATAATGTGTTTCGTTTTCCATTTCTTACTGTATTAATAGGTAACATCTGTCATAGCTCTTATAGCAGAGTATGTAATTTAATGTGGTTTAGTGTCACATAGAAACTACAAATAACGTCACTCATGGGAGGTAGATTAAAGCAGAGGTCGCTGGGAAAGTTACTTCCATTCAATGAAAAAATTTAGGGTTTATAAATATATACTTTCTCTTGAGACGCAAGTAATATCTTCGAGTGGTGAATGGCATTTGTGTAGACTTCTTTAAACAAGCAGAAGCATATCTAGACTGTTTATGAATGATGTTAGCGAGAGATTAATCATTTGCAACAATATTTATTAATATGTGCAACATATATCCAAGCAAATTATTGTGAAAAAAACTATTCTCACGTCTACTTCTTAATACCTCAGGAATACAAAGTCGGACTTTTTAAAGATAAGTTAATTAACTAACAGCAAAAATCTGGCAACCGCAGCTCAATAAAAGGAAGCCAAGAATAAATAATAAAACGGATTTTATGCCGGAAGAAAATGGAATGATGAGAGGGCGATAAATAAAAAATGGGATTAAGCAACAAATACGAAGGATCCGACGGGTAGTTGGGACGGGTTCCTTTGACGCTTTCGGATCTGAATTCTTCCATCCTCTTTTATATCATCTTGGCTCAGCAAAAGTGTGGGCTTCCCAGGGGAGCATGAACAATTAATCTGCCTGCACATAATGTTCGGTTTGGCCGTTGGACAAATAGAAAGGCAGACTAATCCACTGGTAGGCTAGATGTGAAGAATATAGTGATGGTATCCCATCGATGTCCCCAAGACCCTTCACCAAATTCTTGTTACGAGTAGTTTGTGGATACTTAAATGTGCGTGCATTGGTTTTAACTGTTGTGTGGAGGTCACATAGACTCAATAAATTCTATTCCTTAACATACTTGCCGTGGTTGCAATTTGGTTCAGAGTGTTGGTATACAGCTGGATCTTCAATATTGCAGTTCTGGCTAAGAAAACTGTGAGGGAAATGCTTCACCTTTTTAAGCTTAAGTTTTAGGTGCCTCATTTGTGGAAATCAAAAAAAATTAATTAACGTTTTATCAAATAAGCAGTGCTCAATTTAGTTAAATTTTCTAGAATGTTGAGGCTAAAGAGGAGAATTGTTATTTAAAAGAATATATCAGCGGTACCAAAAAGCCAGAAAAAAGGGTTTAGAGTAAGGTAAAAATTATTGAATGAAAAATTAAGAATCTAGTTGGTTAAAGGTATATATATATATATATATATATATATATATTCGGAGGTCGTCACCGCTGGTCTAGTAAATGACGTGATGTTGGGTCTTAAAATAAAAATCTCTGTTGTTGCGATTGATGTGAGGGAAAAGCAGTTCAAACAAGTCTATGACTTAAAAATGTTTGTCTTAACAAGTTAAATTATATTAATCAAATTATTAACACGATACTTTTGTAATCTCATATAAACTTCATTACGCAGCAACCTATGAATGATAACAAACAGAAACTGTAAAGTATCTTCAATCTAGTTTCAGCTCTATTTTCCGAAAATGAGCTATATAGTAAAATCCTTTACACGAACCTACTCAACAGAAAGAATCAGATTAATCTTCTAACCACAATTTATATACTGCTTTGCATATTTTACTAAAACTTTATTTGCTTTCAAAGGTGGTTAACATAGATCATATTTTTCCGTCCATACGTTATTTTAAAAAAAACAGGAGTAAGACTTCTCTTAGTTTCATTATTAGTTGAGCCCAGTTGTCTTCAAAAATCGATTCCGTATATTAGGCATCAATATTGCAGCTCAAAGACCTTAGTTAACATGAGGATTAATGATAACATTCGAAAAATATTTGCTGTGGAAAATATAAAATAAAAGTAATATAAAATAATAACACAAAAAACTGAGCCAAATTCGTTACATTCCATATTCTAAGTCAGCACACGACTTCCTCAAACCTATTACATTAATTTACAAGATTTTAGTTTCAGTAACTTAATGCCACTGTTTAGTTCAATATAAAACCACAATTTTTAAATAATCTTTTAAATAATTAGAGAGTTCCTAATTGTTTTTAAACATCAAAGATAATTCTGAAGTTGCAAATAAATTGTTTTAATTTGCATGCCCCTCCCCCAATTTGTCAACCTTCGCAGTGATTTTGACTCACCGGTTTTTATCGCCTGTCCTCCAGTTTTGGTATTATTTATTTTTCTACATAGTTTTTCTTTCGCCTAAGTAAGGTTTACGAATTATTAATGCATAATTAGTTTAGATTTCACAATGTCAACGCCTCCCAACAAATCAAAGCGCCCTCCTGTTGCCCTTTACGTTCCCCCTTGTCGTCGTAAGCACCAAAGTCTACAAACACCCGCCACATCATATAATAATGAAGAAAAATTGGCTAATTTGAGCTCAGCAGATAATGCACCAACTCAGAAAGTGTTGAATCCTATCCGAAATTCAAAGGATATTACTGAATCAACCAATGAGAATGGTGAAACAAATTCCAGTCAAACATTGTCCGTAAAAAGCGCTGGAATTCCCGATCCTTTTAGTGATCTTGATAGCTCTCTGCAGCGACTTAATCTCGATGAGAGTTTTGACGCTAATGGTGTAATCAGCTTTGGTGATATACGGCCTGAGGTAATTAAGGTTCCAGTTGGTGCTTCCACTTCAAACTATACAAATCCTCCACCTCTAAATTACGAAAAATATCAACATATAATCGAACTTTACGATTTTCCTACGGATGCTGACACAATGGCTATTGAGTCCGAGCTCTCACCATTCAATTCCAGCGGGTTTATCATTAAATGGGTGGATGACACACATTGTCTTGCTGTATTTTCCTCGGCTTTTGTTGCTGAACAGGCACTGAAGAGTATATCGGGGATTATCATTAAAGCTCGACCAGTGGAGAAGGCTTCAGTTGCATCAAAGTGGAAGATCGCTAAATCTCCTGGGGATTGGTCAATGCCTTTTAAGAAGCGCCCACCTAGTGACGCGTCGGTTGCTAATCGGTTCATCTCCTCACATCTTGGACTCCCCAGACCCAAGCCTTCTCCTCAACTCCTTCAGGCTCGAAAAGAGGCTCAAGGTATTTTTTAAGTTACCACTGATTTTTAATTTTTATTATTTTTTATATCTCACCAGGAAAAGTGCAAGATAGGCAAATTGAAGGTTGGATTTGATAAGAGCAAAAATTTTCGCATACATTTTTTGGTGTGGCATTAAGTCTGACCTCTGAGAGGTCAAATATAAGTTGGCACAATTTTTCCATGTTTCTGTTTTCATTCGCATTTTATTAAGGCTTGCGTTTCTAGATTGTTTCTGTTTTACAGAGTAACTTTGTTGCCAATTCAATAACTTAGGTTCCTTATAAGCATAAACATCTTTAATTTCTAATCTTTGGCAAATTTATAATTTAATATGTATTTATTAAGACTTTTTTTTTTAAAATCGAAGCCACTTCATTGAGTAAGAGCAAGCCATGTGGTTATTGTAACTTGGATGTCATTTTCTCCAGGTTTATTTATTACTACTCTTTGTGTACCGGTGGAGTGGCTGCCAGAATATACGTTTGCCAAAAAACTGAAATCGTTTTTTTGTAACCCTTGTTTGCCAACTCATCCAAAGGGGTTAATACTGATCAAGGGTATTAGACTGCAAGGCTCTTATCAGTTGGGGTTCTCTAAACCTTGCTGCTTTTGCAAAAGGAGTATTTCGAGAAATAAAACGCTCCCTTTCAACAAGGAACACTTCAGCATCATTCAGTTGACTCCTCAGCTACTCTCTACTCAAACTTGAAAGTAGTTTCTGTTTGTTGCCGGGAATTTACATCCAATTCCAAGAACAATTGTAAAAAGGCATCGCTTAACTACTATGCTAATCGCATGTGACAATTTGTCAAGATATTACCAATTGTGGTTAAATATTTCTCCCACTTGGTGGGCATTAGTCAATTTGCTCAAATGCTATTTTAGAGTTCTCAGCTTCGTTTCCACAATTGTTAAGTATGGGATTCACCTTGAAACACGATTATGCTGAAGCATTCTGATGAATGTTTATTGTAGGAGTTGTGAGAAGAAACACAAAATGTATTTATTTATAGTAAATAGTAGGTTTTATGATAGTTATCATTAGCCCTGTATTTGACTGTAGTCGAGAGGGGGAAGAGAAGAGTGATTCACAGGTATAAAAGGGAAACAGACAGAGGTTGGGAGGAAAAGGTGAGGTGAGTACTGTGGAAGTGGTAGAATATGACATACAATGGGGTCAAGTCCATTGCCGGCTTATAGACTTTTAGCCGTATGAGCATAAGTTGCCCAGGGTGCACCACGTGGAGGTAAGTCTATCGCGCACCCCAGAAACAAAAAATAAAAGCCATAATGTCATATTGTTGAGTGTGTGATTCGCCTTGACAGATGATTATGATGAATTGTTCCGGCGAATGCTTCTTTCAAGAGTTGTGTGTGAATTAGCAAAAAAATAATAGCTAGAATATGATATAATTGATTATATTAGGGTCAATTTAGAGCTGCTGCTTTGCTGTCACTGGTGAAGCATGAAATAGACCTACTTGACTCGTGTTCTTCTGTCTCATCGCAAAAACGTTGAGAAGTAGGCAGATATTGTGACATGAATAGTTGCATCGGTAAAGAATAATTTAAAAGGTTCGCGTATGGAAATGGAAGTGAGTAATAATATGTTAAATGTGTCTGAGATGTGCTAAATACTACTTATCGATAATCGGATTAATGGCGTAAATATGAGGATGGAAATGCGTGATAACCCAGTCTGTTTGAAGGCGGATCCGTTATTTTTCTTATGCATGCCCTTGTTATTTGAAGCATATTTTGATTTTCTATTTACTGGTGACTGATCCAGTACTCGGTTGTTCGTATTCATTGTGCCAATTATTTATTTTCTTTTTTTAGAAAAACGGGCGAGGAAGAAAAAGCTTGAACAGGAAATATGGGGTGATGACTAGCAAGGCTGCCAATTGCATCAATACCCTGGTCTTTCTTAACTACTTGCATTTAGACCCATCGTCAACTTATTATAACTTGTGTGATCTGTTCTTCCAATACTTTCCCTTTTGATGTTATTTTGATGTATTTTGTAATCATATGGTCATTCAAAAAATGTATAAACTAAACATTTTCAAATAAAATTGTATTAAAAAATAACACCTAATTTTAAATTCATAAGTAGCATATGTGTGTAGGCGTAAATTTAACATCCTAACATTATTTTCTTGCTGTGCATGATATTCGATCTCTGTACCTTTGTTATCATTAAGTGATTAGCAAGGGAATTCACAAATTTTTATTTTTTATAACTTCACTGAAAATGGGAGGTTAGAGAATTAAGACAATTTCAGCACTTCTAAATGGCATTAATCTAATTTCGTTTTGCAGATACTCGCAATGAACTAATAGTACCCCGTGATGTAGAAAAGTACATTCGTGCTAAAGTGATCATTTGGTTCAAGTCTTTTTTAAGCAATGAAGTACTTTTTTATTTATAAATTCTGATTCTCCCAATGTATAAGGTCAAACCTCTAATTCGATTATTTTTAACCGATATTGGTTACCTTATCATATAGATTTGAGAGTTTAAATATCTACGTATTCGATTCATATCAGCTGGTATTCAATATTTAACCCGTCAATGTGTTGTTTTACTGTTGAATTAAACTCAGCAGGTCTTATTAACACCTGTGCTCATATAACAAAGCCTTTGTTTAATTACTAGTGTATCTGCATTACTCCATATTCTGCCTGGTCCTGTTGTAGCCTAGTGGTACTTCAGAAGGCAGCATTATTCGATATTTGGAGGGATATGTTTTTATACTTCGTTAAGCAAAAGCTTTCTCTCGATTATCACTGGGAAAAAATGAAATGAAAATGAAGTTGATTATTCCAGTGCCTAAATAAAAATGCCTTAGAATTTGTAAATACACTGAGTTGTCCCAAGCAAATCTTAATGAATTTACTCGAGGGTTGACCTCCATTTATTAAATGTAACTTGATAGAATCTCCAAGGCCATTCAAGAGCGATGGCATTCCAGAAGAGTACTCACGTTTTGTCTCAAAATGAGTGCTTATAAGCAGACGAGGAAGTATGGAACAACTTATGGTGGCTTTAATGTTATTTAGGCTTATTGGAAATTGACCTTATAACCGGCCCATCTAATTAAATCCGATCAAGCTATATTTATATATGAAGGCTTTGTTTATTTAACTCAGTTTACATATATTTAATTAGCTAAAAATAAGAGTAAAAGGTCAACTTTGCTAATAAAGTTGAAAGCCATTCACTGTAGAAATATTTTGTCAGTTTATCGAAAGCAACTGAAATTGCTTCTAGCCAAATCACGTTTAATCAATCAATTCTAATAAATCACTATTTGCAATCTCTTTCT
>UZAE01012028.1:7427-70312 GCA_900617975.1 Rodentolepis nana
TGTGTGTGTGTGTGTGTGTGTGTGTGTGTGTGTGTGTGTGCACAAGTGTCCTTAGGTAAATTCTGACTCCACGATGTTTGAATTGCCTTAGATAGTCTAACCTACAAGCTATTGGCTAACCACTAAATTAAATCGAGTGGTCAACAGGCTCCAGATGTGGTGTACGCGATCTTAAAATACGATCTAAGTATGGGGAATATATAAAGTCTATCTTTCACGAATTCCGGCTTACTCCACTTCTATATCTCCCAATTGTTTCATGCTCCACTTGATAAAGCAGATATATTCTATTCGATCTATTCCCTGGGTTTTGTTTTGTCAAGAGAAATAGCAAAAGAGGACAAAAGTTATTGCGTACTATCTAACATGATATAGTGGGAAATGCCGTGCTTAATTGTACTAAAATGACACATTATTTTAAATTGCTCTAGTTATCGCGCTCAGAATTTGCGAATACTTTCTCATAAAGCGACTTGGAAGAGCACCATCCAATTGTTTCCGCCTTAATTTCATGACCTCGTTTCTCATGAGGTTTGCAGCTATCACAGCAAACTTTCACTTGTTTAGTGGATTAAAAAGTTTAAACCATCAAACATTTTATTATTGATTTTAGTTCAAGCGAGCTTATTAATACAAATAATAATCTTTGCCTAGTCGCCAATTCACTGCTTCATGCTCATGTTATGCCGAATTGATTCTAATTCGGTGATTTCTGCGAGACTTATTGAATAGGAGTGCCTTACCACTTCAAATCAGTAGTGTTCAACGGTAATTGGCCTCACCGAATTTCAACCAATTGGGGTTGTAGCAATTTCATCATGCACTTCTCCATTTTTTAGGGTTCAGTTAGGTTCCCATTTTAACAATTGAAAATTGCCAAATGTCTCTGTTGATCCTATAATAATAGGAAATACTGGTTGATGAATACCCAATACATTGCCAAGACTGAGCAAAGAGAGCGTGCTCATCTGACAGACTGAAAGGTTCGGCTATGGCACTGAAGGTGTGTCCGGAACCCCCTCCCCCAGCCAACCAACTATCACTAGCCGGCACCGCTCAGCGTAGCCTCAGTTACACCAAAACGTCTAAGCCCCGTGTCACTGTCCTATAAGCAGAATAAGTGCTATTCACTCCATAAGCTCTGGTTTCCCCAAATCATTAAAGGAGATTGTTTTGTTTCGGGAGCAATTTCATTCTAGGACATTTTGGTCAGAAAAAATTACTGAGATTTTATTATGTTTTGTTTGTGTAACATCTACTACAAACACTGAATGAAGACCACTACGTACTCTTCAAGTTGAGTGTTAAAAAATGGGCATGGCTAATTTGGCCCCAACGTCAAAGATCATAATTTCGTTACCGATTTTTACATACTAGGTGAACGAAGCAATAAAGATGGTGAAATTTGAGCCTCCAGTCATGAAGACTTTATGACGCTCCTCCTCTTCATAAGTTTTGTGGTTCAAAATCAGCAAATCGCAGAGGAATATTGTTAAATGCTTTCCCAATACTTGAGAACCTGTCTGTGGCGGCTTAGTAATAAAAAGATCAATATTCTGAGTTGATCTAAAAATATTAAGTTCCGAATTCATCATCATTTCATCATTGAAATTACCCTCTCTCTCTGTAGAAAAGATGCTCTATAGCAATTCTGTTTTCAAGTTTGCCTTCATAAGCTCTGAAATTCTCTCATTCTCATGTCTAAGAGCACATCGAACTCGCTCACCCTTTCATTTCTCTCTTAAAGTCTCCGGCCTCCTCCAATAAACCATATTTCTACCGCTCTATTATACCGTGAAAATTCAGGATGCTGGCATTTATGACAGAATCTTTTCCTGAGGATTCATGTAACTTATTCGTCTATTTCTTCCTCAGGCGACAAAATATTAGTAAAAAATCTTGATGAAGGGCTCTGAAACCAATGAAGAAGAGGAAGACGTCCAACGACCCTGTCGCTATTATTAAGAAAAGTTGTTAAGCACCTTAGAACTAGCATCAAACTTGCCCATGTATTACTATTTCAAGTCGGTAAATGGTTGTTTTTCTTCATTATATGACGAATAGAATAATGCGATAGAAACATTAGGGCGGAATACTATGTAATTATAAGTCGGTCGTCATTGCAGTTGCAGTATTTATAGTTAAGTTTTTAGAATTGCTATCTGAAGCTCATTTAAACAATTATTTGTCATTTTAAGCATTGCCTACATCTGAGAAAATGTTAACCAACTAAGAAAGAAAGATTATTATTTTAATATTTATGGTATTTTAACCTCTAGTAAAGGCAAGAGAAACATTTCCATTTCGGAAAAGCGTCGGAAACGAAACAGCGACAAGGACGATAGCGATGAGTTGTAAAAGGTGTCAAAATAAAGTTAGAGTACTTTACCTCGATTGATTTTCAGATTTTAGATACTGTATTCCAAAATTTAATTTCCATGAGTTGTCCCCTTTATAAATAAGTGAATTCTTGCTCACAATATGCTTTGTTCATAGACTGATTTTTCAATTATAACAGTTCTTCTTAACACTTCGATTCACTATTTCAAAGCCAATTTTGGCCTAGATTATCAAGGGGTTGGTAATATTTTTAAATCTAATATGGTAAAATAAGGAGGGTATTAAATCGATAAATCAACCTTGGGAAAAGAAACGA
This sequence comes from Rodentolepis nana, assembly GCA_900617975.1. Lineage (NCBI taxonomy): Eukaryota > Metazoa > Platyhelminthes > Cestoda > Cyclophyllidea > Hymenolepididae > Rodentolepis > Rodentolepis nana. The sequence goes on from UZAE01012028.1 coordinate 10,084, forward strand.
GGGAGGATAAGGACTGAAATGAATGCTAAAGCCGACCAATGCTGATAAAATTACTTTTCAACAATCAAAAATGACATTAAAATGGAAATTTATTTTGGAAATGCAAATAAAACATAGTGGACTTACAAGAGCAGTTCTATGATATAAATGCGTTCTAGAATGCAATTTTCATATGATATATAATTTTGAGTTCATGAAATTGGGTGAGTGAATGACATGACACCTTTGCGAAAGTAATGTATTCGGAAAATGGTAGAAGGTTTTGTGGTCTGTATTTTAACTATCGAAAACGATTGAAATACAATTTTTTTCATTCAAAAACTTCAAAATTGAAATGGTTATGGTAAGCATTAGCATTTTCAAACTAATTAGATAATGTGACAAATTTTACTTCTGCTAATTCTGCAAAGCCTCACTTATTGTATGGATTCCAGTAAATTAAGCAGAAAAAACAGTATTTAAAAATGTTAGAGGTGTTACGACCACAATAAACTTTTAAATGAACTATTGCTCACCGTCAAACAATTTCGAAAAGAGGTTTCGACTAGTAGTTTGTCTCGAAATAACCATCATCTTAAAAGTAAAATAAGTTCATAACACAAAATTCGTAAAGAGATATTATATTGGACGTCTAAATATTTTAAAATATTCCAATGATAATGTTGGCAGTAAATTGCACAGCACGCATAGGTAACAAAATTGAACACATCACTCTTAACGTGATGAGTTAGGTGGAACAGACACTACGATGAAAAATTAGTTTAAATTTCGATTATTTATGTCAAATGACATTGTAATGGTTACTATTGGCTCATTCGTTGATTTGGACCTTCACAGAGGGAAGGAACATCAAAATCACAAAAAGCCGAGTGGCGGGAGTGACAGAAGAGTGATAGAGAGATGTAAAGGAGATAGACAATAAGGTAGAGAAAAAGGTGAGGTGAGTACAATGAAAATGGTCGAATATGCCGTGCAGTCGTGTCATGGTAACTCGAAGTCAGAAGCTAATTGACGATTTATTGACTTTGTGTGCCGTATGAGCATACGTTGGCCAGGGTTACCGCGAAGATATAAGTCTATCACGTGCCCAAATATAATATATAATACTCCCAAAATACGAACAAGCGGGGTAAAGCCCAGTTTTTTGGTAAAGATCAGGATAAATTGATATTTTAAATATATGTCCAAAACTGCTGAATTCGAGATATTACTCGAAATATTTTGTCTACATTTGAATGATATTCAATAGTAGGCATAAAAAATAATAGCTGACTAGTTTAATTTCTTCGATAACATTAGGCAAATCGGTGGTTGTCTCGATTGCTTGAGTACGGTTAAGCAAAGCTTTAAATGTTCATGAATATTAAACAACAGAACTGACGGAATTTATACAGACTCACTGGCACTAATCTCTCATACGATTTCGTTATTATCTTCAGCCATATGTGCATTGATATATTTGGTAAAATAATAGAGACAACAATTATGTTTTATTCAAATTTCACCCGTAAAATTTTAAAATTATAAATTAAAATATTGCATTTCTAGATGTTATCACACTTAATAAACATGCTAATTAAAGCGATCCAAAGCATTCATAAAACAGCCATTCATATTTAAGAAAGCATCTTTGAAGGTCACCGATTTGGTGTTTCCGAAATTCGTTGATTACTAATATAAAGATGGTAATATTTCGATTTTTTTAAATAATGTAGAATCTTAGACAGCTGATGTCGAAATGAAAGATGCTAATCCAGATCCAATTAAAGTGAAAAAAACAGAGCATCCGAAAATTTCTAAAGTGACTGTACATCCTCTCGTTCTTCTCGGTGTTGTCGACCATTTTAACCGTGTTGGTAAGATTAGCGGTGGTCAAAAACGCGTTGTTGGTGTTCTTTTGGGAGCTCTGCGTGGTAGCATCCTAGACGTCAGCAACTGTTTTGCGGTTCCATTCGAAGAAGATCTAGCCGACCCGAATGTATGGTTTCTTGATCACGATTACTTGGAAAATATGTTTGCGATGTTCAAGAAAGTCAATGGTATTATTTTTATTATCATCCTTAACTTTTTAATTAGCCCGGGAACGTATTGTGGGCTGGTATCATTCGGGCCCAAAATTATGTACAAATGATATTAAGATCAACGAACTATTCAGAAAGTACACACCAAACTCTGTTCTCGTCGTTGTTGATGTTAAAACGAATGAAAGTGATGGGATCCCTACTGAAGCTTATATAGCAGTTGAGGAAGTTCATGATGTTAGTATTTGCATCGATTAATAAATTCCATTATATTTGCTTTTTAATTAATCGTTTACCTATTTCTCAGGATGGGACTCCAACTACAAAGACCTTCGATCATCTTCTTTCTGAAATTGGTGCTGAAGAAGCGGAAGAAGTTGGTGTTGAACATTTATTGAGGTTAACATTAATGATTGAATAATATTACTTTGATGGGGGTTGTAACGTCCTCTAATCTATGTTTTTTATCACCCAGGGATATAAAGGACTCGTCTTTGGGTAGCTTGACCCAGCGTATCAATGCGAAGTTGGCTGGTCTCTGTGGAATGTTACATCAACTAGATGAAATCCACAATTACCTCCAGCTTGTTACAAGCAAACAATTACCAATTAACTATCAGGTTATGTACAAACTGCAGGATATGTTTAACCTTCTACCAGACGTGGAACTGTCTGATATGGTTCGATCCCTCAATATGACATCTAATGATCAAATGCTAAACATCTATGTTGCTTGTGTGATGCGAGCTATTCTTGCTCTTCATGATTTGATCAACAATAAGTTAGCAAATCGAGAGAGTGAGAGGAATGAAGATGAGGGCAAAAAGGTACCAAAAAGCGTTGCTGCGGCGGATCAATCCAAGGACGAAGCGAATGCTGAGAAGCCCGCTAAGAAGAGGACGTAATGGAAGGTCTTGCACATTTTCTGAACTATTCATAACTACATTTTCTTTGAAAATATACGTGTTTTCTCTAATTCTCTATCTACTTGACAAGATTATTTTTACTTAGCATAAGTCAGTGATGTCAAGCCACAACGTCGCAGACAGATCTCAGTCTATTTTCAATCGAAATATCAATTATTGTGATTGAAGAATTTTGTAGCCTTGCTTTTATTAGAATTCGTTTTGCATATTGTTGATAGTACGCATAGTTCATCTACGGCCTTTCGAAATTGGGTATATTGTCCAAACGAAAGCGTTAGAACTTTTTTGTCTAACAAGGCTCTACAATTCAATCTAGAGCAATGTCTTCCGACTCTGAATATTTAACCTGCATGAAATGCGACTTCTTTGTGCTAGCTCATCGTTAAATATTATAAGTAGTATGGCGACAGATGGCCTCGATGTTCTGCATTTAGGACTTAAAGGTTGAACCTGACTTTATAAAACCAAAGTCCACTTCGATTTTCACTCTCTTACCTTGAAAACCAGGCTTCAACCATACACCTAGAGCAACCTCCCCTATTTGCCTTCCTATTCGTGGTACCAACTAGTTATTGATAGCTATGTACTTGTAGAAGTTATCTCTTCGGCACTACATGTTTTCCAAATCGGTTTTAAAGTAAAGTATTTATACAAAACACAGGTGTCTTATTGAAATGACACCTCTTCGAACCAGAGAATCCCGCTGTCCCCGAACGTAACGGTTTGTACACAATGAGAGAAGTTATGATTCAGCTATGCTATCCAGCAACCACTAACTATTCTCATTTTCAACACATTTGGAACCTCAGAACCGGTAAAACCAACTTTTCTCAACAGAGAGCCTGTTCAATCAGATGGTATAAAGAAGCTGAACCATTTTAGATTAGGGCTCATCTCTTCTTCACAAGCGGTTTCAAATACAGTAAAAGATAGCTAAAAATAAGCACGCAGACTATTCATATGCAAAATATTTTTAATTTATAAATGACAAATGCACCAGGCAAGCGAAAACAGGGCGATAATGAGGTTATGGTATCAAGATGAAAAGAAATTATGCTCGATAATGTAAAGAGAGCCTAAGTCTGAAGTTTAATCGGATAACAGACTGTGGCCGTTTTGCATTAAAAAGAAAAAAAGTGACAATGATCAATATAAATTATATTTATTCGCTGATCTATTTACGTAGTTCAGAACTCCGTCAAGGCATCTTCTGGAATGAGATTCGGGATTCCGTCAATGATCTTGTAGGCAATTTTGAGTTCTTTATTGATTAGCAGTTGCTTCTCACTGTCATAGCTAAATGAAACTGTAAGACACTACAAGAATGAGAAATTCTTACGTTAAGGGTCCCTTGCTTATAGGGCAAACCAAAACATCAAGATGTTTCGTGTCAAAGGTAGGCGTTGAAGAATTGAACCTTTTAGGAACACGACAAAGAAGGCTTCTGAGCATTGCTTCTAAGTGTAAAAGATCGTTGGTAAGGTTCTAAGGTCATAATTTCAAAGGAAAAAGGCGGGATTTAGGATTGTTTATTTAATCAGTTTCAGCAATGGGAAGCTTAGAATCTGGGAGTGTTCGTTCAAAGTAAGATGGACGATAAGGTTTATTGGGTTGTAAGGAGGTAATATTTCTTGTACCACAGGCCTCGCAAGTAACAATGAGTCCTGAATTATGCATTTTAAGACGACTCGTAACTCTGGAATCGAGAATTAAATGACATCCACGACAAATTGAACGACGCATCACAGGAGAAAGCCGCACACGAGATTTTTTAGCAAGGAGAAGCAGTTGCCTTACACAACGACGGCATGTTGAGTAAATAACCTCTCTTTCAACCTCATTCTTGCAGCTGAGAAGGGGATGTATGCAACAATAGGCTTGGCGATACAAAATATCTATTTGAAGATGAATTGGAGTGATATAAGTTTTAGGCCTATCCTTCTAAAAATAAATAAGAATGAATAATTAAAAAAATATTACAAAAAAATCCATGAAGCTATAAGAATATAATACATTCGATTCAAGTACTAACCTTTCCCATTTCAGACTGGCCGTAGTTAATTTGAGTAAACAGTAGCCATCAGGTGGTTTAAAAAATAAATTAAGAATAACAAAATTATTATCAATTTCACAATTAAGCCTTGTAAAATTTTAAAAATATTTGTAGTTATTAGAGAATTTGTTTATAGTGTGGCATTTTGCGGACTTGTTTGAATCCTTGATTTTCACTTTATCTTTGCGAGGAAGGGGTCATGAAGGATGGTCTTACGATGCTTTTGGAGAACTTTATTGCCAATTTGGCTAGTCAATTTGGATTTCAAAATATTCAAAGGCCCTGTTTAAACATGCTGATCAATCTCTATCTCTCATGTAAGTAGCATTCAATCCAATTTCTTGATTCCTTTAATGTACTTCATTCGTCTTTATATTTACAGTTTTTGAATCTATTGCAAGTAAGAGTTTGACTTATGCAGAGGCTGCAAATCGATCAAAAGTAGTTCTGAATGACATCGTCATGGCTTTAATCGATTTTGGCTTGGACGTTAATCGTCTTCTTGGTCCTGTGCGTCCAAATATTTCTGGATCACTAAATGAACGTAAGTAAAAAAGAATTCAATTACTCTGGATTCAATTTGTCTACGACTTTGGATTTTTTATTTTAGCTCCCTCTCGATGCATTCAGTCGCGCGGAATTACGACGGAATCTGTGTTAGGTATGAATGGTACTCGAGTTGTGTGTGTTCAACCTAGTCTTCGTAGTGAAATCGTCAAGCCAGTTGTTCCAGCTGCATCTTCCTCCATATCTTCCACAAATGTTCCTACACCCCCAAAAGCCCCAGCGCATCTCTTTGTTCCTCCTTTACCTGACCCTCACACTTATCTCTTCACTAAGGTCACACGACCTTTGCCTGCTAACAATATGGCTGGTTTAAGGCGGCTAAAGTTGGAAAAACGCCGTAAAACTCAAGTATCGCTTATGCACTATGTGGCTTTGAGGCAAGAACCACATTATCTATTTCCTCCTCCAGGTAATTAGTCTCTTCTCCGTTTGCGTCTTTTTTCAATCGTTTAGCATCATCCTATTCATGATTGGATTTTTTAGTATTATCTTTATTTGATTTATACATTTTTGTGGTCCAACTTTCAAACTCAAGTTCAAACCCCTTAGTACATTGAGACCTCTTTAAGGCAACATGTATTGGGTTGGCAACTAAGTCGTTGCCGTTTTTGTTGACAGATTCACTCTATACTTTCTTTTGTTTTGTTAACGTGGCCAGAGCATCTAACCTATATTTTTTTCTTACTGTATAAGCTTCTAGGTTAATTAGTAAAAAATTTTTTTGTTTAGTTCTTTAGTTTTGTTTTTATCCCAATTTAAAAATGAAAGAACAGGACGTGCACTTCCGACACATTTTATTGTATTACTTCCGAAAAGGCAAGAACGCATCGCAAGCACAAAAGAAGTTATGTGCCGTATATGGAGATGAAGCCTTAAAAGAAAGGCAGTGTCGAAATTGGTTTGAAAGATTTCGTTGCGGTGATTTTTCACTGAAAAATTCACAACGATCTGGCTGCTCAGTCGAAGTGGATGAAACCCATATCAAGGCCATTATCGATTCAAATCGTCACAGCACAACACGAGATATTGCAGAGAAGCTGCTCAATGTGTCGCATACATGCATTGAAAAAAACATTAAAAACCCTTGGTTATGTCAAGAAACTTGATTTATGGATCCCTCACCAGTTAAAGGAAATTCATTTGACGCAACGGATTAGCATCTGTGATTCGCCGCTACTGAAACGCAATGAGAATGATCCATTTCTGAAGAACCTAGTTACTGGCGACGAAAAGTGGATAGTTTATGACAATGTTACTCGCAAGAGATCATGGGTGAAGCAAGATCAACCAGCCCAAGCAGTATGAAAAGCAGAGATTCACCAAAAAAAGATTATGCTGTCAGTCTGGTGGGATCACAAAGGAATTTTGTATTTTGAACTCATGCCGCAGAACCAAACGATAAATTCAAATGTGTATGTTGAAGAACTCGAAAAACTGAAAGAAGGATGTAATTGAAGATAAGCGGCCGGCATTATCAAGTCGGAAGGGTGTTGTTTTCCATCATGATAACGCAAGGCCCCACACATCTTTGGTTACTCGGCAAAAATGATTGGAACTGGGTTGGGATGTTTTGTCACACCCACCATATAGCCCTGACCTTGCGCCTTCGGATTACCATTTGTTTCGTTCCATGCAAAACTCTTTAAATGATAAAATGTTTAACAACCCGGATGGTGTCGGATCACACCTAATTCAGTTTTTTAATAGCAAAGACCAGACATTTTACGAAGGGGGAATTTTTACTCTGCCAGAACGATGGAAAAAGGTCATTGACAAGAACGGCCAATATCTAATTGAATAAAGTTGGGAGGCCAAATTACTTCATTATAACTCATAACAAGCCACAAAGCTGTTCATTTTTCTTTGGTTAAAAGTACAATTGGTTTAACTATATGCTCGAGAATGGAAATATGTTTGGCGTCAGAGCCTTGGTGCATTCGAATAGCAAAATATTTGCCTATATTTTTATTGTTCAAATTTCAAAATTTAAATTTTATGATTCGTTGCTGAGCATGTTCTTGTCCACAATATTATTTCAAATGGTAGGGTTTATGATATTTATCATTAGTCCCTTAGTTTGAAATAGACTTACCTCCACGTGATACACCCTGGACAACGTATTCTCCTACGGCAAAAAGTCTGTAACTCTGCAGTTGACTTCAAAATATTGTGACCAACATTGTCGACAGTATTTTGTGGTCAGTTTTTCAATTCAATTTCCCTTCTAACGCCTATAAGACACTTATCTTACATAATTTTAATCTGCTTACGCGTCCCCCACGTATCGCACCATCATCAACTCCTTACAATCACGTTAACATACTTTCTTTAGAATAAGCGAAGTTTAGCTTTTTTCGAATTCTTATAAATTTGAATAATCTTATTTGTCTAATCGAATACTATTATTTTCGAAAAAATGGAGGCAACTAAGTCTTTTTCGATTAAAATAGTTCTTCTGTTCTTATCTGAATGCTCTTGGTTGAGGTTAAACACGCGTGCTTCAGATTTTAGCTATCATGAATCTGCTGTCGTAGTGTTTTCTATAGCTTATTTTGGATGCTAATTTCGCTTAATTGTTAGCTCCACTGTTCCCCGTAGTTATAAGTCGCTCAAGTTGCATGCATGTGCCTTTTGAAATGATTAACTATGGTTGTAGAATGCCGTTTCGAACAGAACTCTTTCAGAAAGTTCTATTCATAATGGCTTCATTTTCATTTCAGCTGAAGGTCTCAGCGCTATTGAACGAATGGAATTTGCAACATGTTCGATGATCCTTCTTCCATCTACATCCTCTCGACCCTACATTTCCGCTCTGATGACAGAAGAGACTAATGATAACGATTGTAATAGTGAAAAAGAAGATCAGAAGATCGAAGTAAAGAGACCAAAGTTCAGTGAACAGGATGGAACTTTGAGTGATAATGCTGGTACAAACTTCTTCCTTTCCAAGCCCATCTTTCCTGTAGAGGTTTCCTTTAATACGTTTGTATAACTCGTGTGTTTGTGCTCCCCTTTGTACATTATCACCCTGTATTTTTTTTAAGTATAAATAATTTTGTTAACTTGGGGATTTTCCACTGTTCTTTTCTCCAGTGAGTTTGTCATTCCGAGGAGGAGGCATTGCTTCAGTACTTGTGTCACGTCTTGAGGTTAACAATTCCCACCAAGTTTTCTCAACTCATCCACCTTTCTTTTCAATATATGGCGCTCGCTTCATAAACCACTCTGTGGCCCAGGCTTAAGATATGATACAAAGTTCTTATATCAATTCGGAATTTCCTAAATCTTAGTTCCATTGACTTTCCCCCGTCCCGATTTTTACCTCTAAGACGAGCTTCGTGCGTGCATCACTAATATACAATGTGGTAAGGAAATGGAAATAGAAGGACTCGGGTATTTCTTTTCTGTCGGTGTGATAAATGCCTTTGACTCAAACCTGACTATAGAAGTACAGACCCTGTTAGGAGGGAAGACTGATGTAGGGGGTTGTTGGGATGGTTCAATCGGTGCCATTTACAAATAGTATAAAGTGAAATTCTGATAGATCTTTCATGAATCGATCAAATCACGCTGATGGAGACCTGATGCACTTACTGAGTGACAACGTTACATGTAATCAAAGTTCGACTTCTCTGCTTATAAATGTACAAAACCGCGAATAATGATGGTATAAGTATTTTATTAAGTCAATGCTTTCCCATTAGTCATTCTTTCACTTCCAGAGAAAATCATCCCATACGTGCTCATTCGAAAGATTAGTATCATATTCATTTTAACCTCAGAAGCACGCATTTGCAGAGAGGTATCCGTTTCAAATGTTTGTGCAAATAGCAAAGCTACTCCATCTGTTGACTTATGCTCAATAATCTCAAGAAGAAGCAGTCGTATAGCGTTTCTTGGCAATTATGCTCGAGCTAACTCACTTCGTATTTGAACACATTCACCGCATTAATTAATAGTTGAGAAGTCCTCTGCATTCACGACCGCACCCTTCCTGAATGTTTGGATTCCCCGTTTAATCATGTTAGGAATGCGCACTCTACACATCTCAGTACAATTGACCACAAATAGATAGTTTAAGTAGCTGTCTCTAAAATAACAATTTGGTCGAAAACTCAAAGATCTTCCCTAAGGAATGACCGAATTCGTTAATAAATGAGATTATTGATCTTTTCCCATTATCTCGTTGCATTATGATCATTTGGGAAAGAGCTTGAATGTCCTGATAATGATGGAAATTCGAAAACTCAATTTGATTGAATTTTTTTAACAAAAACGAATGAAGAATGAGATTTCTGAAGACAAAGTGCTTGCTAATAGCCCAATCTCTCCTCCGTCTTTTAAGTCTTCGAAACATTTGTAGTTTGATAAGAATATCTAGAGTTCATCTTCTTATATGTTCCCATACCTGACCTTTAAACAAACAAGTCCTTCGAGGAAACTTCATCTTTCCAACATTCATGTTTTTGCTTTCTGAAGTTTATATTTCATGGTCCTATAACTTTTTACAAAAAAAATTCACGTTCTTTGGTACTGTGAAAGTAAGAGTGGAAAGAAGGTTTTATGGTGAATTTTTTTGCTAAATCGGATTTAACCAAGCTATAATAGTTGGCTTTAAGTTGTGGAGGCTTCATTTATCAGAACACAATAAGACGAGCTTGATCTAGTCATTGAACCTTCAATTTAACTTCATTTAGCATCTATTAATAAAATGCCTCTGTTCCAGTGCTTAGACAGCGTAAGCTTATCGAAACGTTAACGAACTTGGAATTTACATGTGCGAAATTGGAATGTAACCATTAGGTAAGAACTGAAGTATTTCAGGAAGCCAACAAATTTCTGAAAATTCAAGCTCACTGGAAAATATATCCTTAGCAATGGAGTATCAAGTGGTTCAAGATTATCGAACGTCACGTTCAAACAGACCACGTTGTCCGCTATGCCAAAGCATGTTATCATTTCCAAGGCGACATGGCCATTAACCCTGAAGATTCTCGATTTCATCGTTACCTATGTGGAACTGCTCGGCCTGCTTGGAAGAAACTATCCCCGTCCAAATGCGTTGGTATTTATCTATTAAATCGAGACTACTGGTCTAACTATGAAACTAGAAATTCCGTTTCGTCATTGGAGTCCTCAAAACCCGACTTTAGACCAGAGCACAATGGAATCATCGAAGGAGTCGCTCGATTTTCCCCTTGGATGATGCAATTTCAGGGTAAACTCTACGCCGAAATTAGTGCTCGATATCGAACATCCCCGATTGATTTAAGCGAATTCGATAATATAAAGGATGAAGTTATTTTCTCACAACAAGAACTGCTATGCCCCGATTTTGTACAATGTGATTATACTTGTTTTAAATACCCTCCAGATGATTTGAATGAATACAGCAAAAAGTTTATACAACTTTATGAGAAACTCGGAAGCGCTTGTGCGTCAAAATTTCCCGATTCTACGGAATACCACGAAAAACCTTGCATAGTCTACAATTTTCCTTTTAGATTTGATATTAACAGCGGCCCTGATTCAATTACGATCAAATCAATTAAAGCAAAGCCTACTAATGGACACGCGGCGTCTAAAACCAGACAGGAGCTATACAATGATGCATTATTCGGTTTCCAAGAGAACGACGAATTCAGTGATTATGAATTTTTCAGTGATTCCGATGATGATGATGATGATTGTAATCTACCAAGAATCCGACATCCTGGTGAGCCTATTAAAAAGCCTAAAGTACTTCGAAAACTCGATATCAAGAGACAGGCGATAAAGGATGGCTTCCATGCCGATTCATATCCATGGCGGCCTCGAATAAAACCTCGTCCCAAAGCCGGTATTTACTGGACAGTTCGAGTATTCGCTTTGAATAAAGATGAGGTGAAACCCGACGCGAAAAACATAGCTGAGATGAAGATTAGAAAAATGACTTATGTCCCAATAGATACGGTGATGCGGTTGCAATTACCACCACAAATCAGTACTGATTATTCATTAGTAGTTGAGCCTTGGAGAAGCTCTGATGGAGGAGTTATCACCTTAATTGCTCAATTAGACAAGGTTTCCTACCGAATGGGTGAACCCATTAAAGTGAATATGAAGATTCATAATAGCTCCTGTAGAGTAATTCAGCAAGTACGCATAGAGTTAGTTCAATCTATTCGTCTGAGACATGCTCCTGATAAGGAATGGAGAAATACAATATGTCGGAAGGAAGTAACAGCTGAAAGGGACGATAATGAAATGCCTATTCTTCCGGCTACAGAAAAACTTAGACTGCAATGTCAGCTTTGCCCGTGGAAATCTATAAGTGAATTGGATAAAGACAAATTTCCGGAATATTCGGAACAGGAACTGCTTTATAGCATCCAGCAACCACCCAGATATGAGATGATTCCTCAAAGAAGACCAGCATTTTCAACTCTAAGTGAAGCAATTGGACATACGATTACTTCACAAGACATAAAAAAGCTACTCCCTCCAACTATCATAGAGAGGGATGAAAATTCGTATGATAACTGCCGATGTAATGAGAAAAAAACTGTTCGCCAGAAAGAACCAATATTGGTGAGTTATGAGGTCGTCTTGAAGGCAATATTAAGGCCTCAAAATCTTCAAGACCCACTAGCCCAAGACACCATTTTGAAGGAATTGAATTTGCCAAGTGGACTAATGAATCTTCCAAAAGGAGAAATTGTTGGAACAAAGGGACCTTGCGTGACTCTTCCAGTTATATTCAACGCAATTGAGCCAGAAAAAGAGGCGTCAATTCCATTAGCAAACTTCAATATTGACCCAAAGGAGGAAATGCCAAAGACGACAAAACCATGGGAACCGAATGACGGAAAAGGTTTCTTGATAGTGAAAGAAGAGAGTAAAGAACCTCAAACTACAACTTCTAATAAGACGAAATCCAAGTGAATAAATTTTTTTCAACGATAGCTACTTATCACGTATAAAAAATTGATTAGAATCGCAGGTAGCAAGGGCTGAGCAATGAGTAGGAAAAGGGCAAACGACCATAAACGTAAAGCAATAAGGGTAAAAACAAATAACTAGTAATAAACTGACGCAAAAAAGAAATAATACAAATGAATAGGCGGAATATATATATTTGGATATACAAAATACTAATGCAACTAGAGGAAAATCGGCGATAGCATTATTTCGGATCGAACTTTAGGGCGCGAGTTTTGTAATCGACTTCACCCCTTTCGATTTCAGCTACACGGCGATTCTACGAATAAAAAAAAATGTGGATTAATATTAGACAAGAGTATGTAAGAAAGAACAAAATAGAATTTATTACCCTGCGAGAAGACAAACCCAAGTAAACTAGACCAAAAAATCCGAAAAAAGCGGAGACGACGAAGCAACCTTTTGTTGACGGCTTAATGTACTCGGCGTAAGTAACACGAGCAGAAAACCATCGCTGCATGTTTGGATCATGCTAAAATGTACATATATGTAAAAGACTAGTCGAATTAGAAAGATATAAGTGAAATAAGAATGAAACAACACATAATGATGAGGAAATAATTAAAACACGAAAAGTATAGACCATTTAAGAGCGTACAATAACACCCTGGGGCGGATTAATTGGATTTGTTTTGATTCGCCTGTACTCTTCCTTCATAGCATTTCTATATTGAGCACGAGCATTAATAGCTGCTTGTTCCTCTGGGCTTTCATGAAAATACTTCCAAGGATCAAATCCAGCCGACATAGCGATGCCTCAAATCTTCTTGTAATCCGCGGCAGGGTAATAAAATTATCAAAACCAAGATTTGTCAAGTTTTAAGGACCACATGTTGTTACAAAAATCTAAATTTATCTTTTATTTTCTCATTAATAGCATTTTTACATTAGAATTTAACGTGTAAATTCATATCTAAAAATCGTAATTTTGTTAATTAAATTATAAATATTTTTAATCTTTTGAATTAATGTTAAATATTATATTATATTTTTAGAAATATTTAGTTTAAACACATCGAAATTACAAGCACTCTCTACATTAATCCCAACTAAGGCGTTCGAATCCTTTGGGTGTTGCTTTATTTTGTATTTTATATTCATTCTCTATTAATAATCTTGTATTCATTTATTCTATATTTTCTAAAATGTTTAATATAAAATTTATTCTGAGTATTTTATAAGCTTGAATGAATTTTTTATGGTTGACAAAGATATTGACTTTCATGTTTTTTGCCTAACTGATACGGCTCTTTTTCGAAGTATAATTGAAATTATCCATCATCGATTTCCTGTGTTGTGTTCAAAATATATGTTAAAATTTTTCCTTTGGCATTTGTTTTTTGTTGTACTAATTGATTTGGGGTTTCTTGATAAGGATTTAATGCCACGTGACGGCATCTTGAATAGGCACAACCTACATAATCAATGGCATGAGCACGATGATCTTGAGTTGACATTGCATCAACTTGACGATAATAAAATTCGTTCTATGTCCCCTGAATTCTGGTAAGATTTCAATCATGAAATTTCATCTTAATGTTCGTGTTTATGACCTTATTTTGAAAGTCCAACAGATATATAACTTATTTTTATTTTTGTAAGGAATGTTTTCGTTTATTTAGTATTTTAAAATGTTTATGAATGCCTAGCTTTGTGTTTTATTTTCGTTTCCTGCGTTTCCGGAAGTCATTTATCCTATTTTATTGTCCATCACTATGGCTACAGCTTTTGCTCCTGTTATGCTTTTCAGAAAGAAATTGAGTGATTTGATACATTTTTTTGCTAAAGTGAAAGTGAATCGATTTTGTCTTAATAATAGGAAGGATATGGTCATTCGCGTTCAATATGTTATTGATACGAACCGCTTACTACGAGCTGATGTGGCTCATTTAAGAAATCAACATCATTGTCCTCTCCTCACATGCAAGTTCAATTTAATTTATTTATTAATGGCGCTCTTCATCTAAGATATTCGCCACATTTTTATTTCATTCCATATATTCGCGATTTCGACAGAAAATTGATGAGAAGCATATTTATTATAAACTTGGACACTATCGTTTAGTTGTATTAGTTAAAATTGACTGAATCGTGATATAGTTTTCAGAGAGAGGATTGCATTTCTTTACCTACACTGAGGATAGATGTACTTGATGGTTGAAGGTTGCTTATTATCGGGCATTTTAAATTTTACCCATATCTGGAAAACGAGTGTCAACATAAGTTCGCATATTAAATGGCTGGCACTCTTAACTCATCTAATGGAATTATTTTATTCTTCAGGGTTTGTTTTGGTAGATAGAATTCTATTTTTCATGGAGGTGTCAAGTGGAGGCTTGCATTATCTCTATATGGCGCATTTACTAACTCAATTAATTACCAACTGATGTTTTTTGTTTGTCGATTTTAAAACATGTCTTACTTCACCTATTAGCCGCAACACGTGATGCTCTTGATGAGTTTGGACGTTTACTATTTTCATCCAAATTCATCTTCCCACTTTTTCCTTTTCCCTCTAATTCATTCTTGATTTTAGAATAAAAACGTGATCTCACTTAACCCTTAGCCGACCTATCAAGGAAAATTTCTTGTACCACATTGACCCAAAAATCAATAATTCTATGAGAATATATTGACTTTCATTTGGTCTGGCTTTTAAAAAGTTTGACTTATAGGCCGACACACGCAACTTTCTATTCTATATTCAACTCAATGTGAACTCTTGAAAATTTAAAATGGCGGAAATGCTCCAAGCGGGAGACAATATGGACTGATTTTCTACTAAGGACGCTTTCTTTCTGGATTGTTAGGTTTAAAATCAGATATTTTTCGTAAATGAATTAGCGGTATAGTTTTGGCACTATTAGTTTTACCCAATGTTATATGCAAATTGTGTGGGATTTCGGCCCTTAAATATTAGCACCAGTTGAGGCAATTAACCTACGGCATATATTATTATTTTGTTGGTGCTTCCGTTTATAAACATCGTTTTTTTCAATTCTGATGTTAACTTGACTTTAACATGCCCATGAAACCTCTCACTCTATTCTGCTCGTCGTTTCATTATTTTCTTTTCTCTTTTATGGGAGATTTTATACTAAGTTTGTAAGAATATATTAAAATTCAACTTTCACTAATCAGTTGTCCTCGCGAAGAGCCATTTATTTTCGTTCGTGCGCAAATTCCAATTAGCTATATAAATTTAAGATTATTTTATGAGTGAAAATGCCTCTGCTTGGAGTTTTCTTTTTTATTATGAAAGGTGAAAATTAGCTCTCAGTAGTAGAAAGTGGCTTGGAAATGTGGATCTGTTCCGGTATATGAATCCTCATGGTTTAGGAAATCAAATTGACGTTATTTTGGGGGATATGCTTTGCAGAAATTACGAATCGCATAATTTACCTGCTCTGGTATTTGTTTGTTGACAGTCAATGAACTGACTAATTGGATTTCTCATTTTATTTTCTCCCATTAAATTCGAAGAAATCAAAATGTGATAATATGACCTCTTTGACAAATTATTTGCATTGCTACTTATTATTTATCAGTAGCTACTTAATCTGTAGGTAAGTATTCTAGTGGATGCCTTGCTCAAGAATATTACTCCACGCCCATTATTACCGTAAGTTTGTTTTCCTGCTCAACCCCCTCTGATTCTCTTCTTCACTCAATTTCGCATATATGTTAGGCAAACCACGATGAATGTGACCGTAGATATCAAGATCTGGAAGAAGAACTCGAGTCACTCAAGAAAGAGCGAACACGTTTGCGACAACAGAACTCGTCTGTGCATGATCTCATAAGGCAAGTGCCTGGCTAATAGTTTCATAGACCTCTGAAGTGATTTTCTTCTTATAAATATTAAAGTATGAGTAATTTGATCACATGTAGACAGGTGTAACTAATCATTTTTCGAATGGAATCTTTGGGTAATGAGTTTCCTCCAATTATTTTTCGCTAAATTTTCTTTTAATATTCTCGCGGTTAGACTGGCATGCGCTTGAACAAATTATGTGTTAAACATAAAAAATCATTCCTCCTTTATCTGCTTATTAATATTGTCTATTATGCATTGACATTGATGAGTTCAGGTTGTGTGTATATGAAAATGCTTGCTTTCTCGCAGTTGTATGCATTGCTATTATCAAGGTCTTTAATTGGATCTTAATGTTTGCGCTTTTATGTCGCAATCTATCTCATTAGTCCTAATATTTTCTAAGCAATGAAATTGGAAAGAATTTATTTAGAAATCTTTACTTGCTCTATTTCTTCATTTAGGTAGTCTAATTTGTCTAATATCCATGTTGCTATGGTTAAATAAGGAATTGAAATCGTCTATGTTTAATTGGTGTTTTGATTTATATCTCGTGTGTCATGATTAGCGCTTCTCAGTGTTTTCTGGGATTCCGTCGTGTTTAGTTGTTAATAGTAAATTCTAGAATTTTCAAATGTCCACATTAAGCCTCTGAGTTGCTAGCTCATTATGGACTTAGTTTTAACAGACAGTTTGTAGTAACAGTGGAGATTTTCTTCCTCCTTAGTATAAAATTAAGTTCTAGTGGGAGAATGTAAAAAGTAGACGAGAAATCTAGTAAACATAGGAGATTATTTATTTGAGCTCCAGAATCCTTAGCTAGTTTGCTTTATCGATTTGAATTGACAATAATTACTTTGATTTTTATAATGAAATGAGTGAATTGTAATTCAACATTAGATGCATCACTTCCAATATTGGTAGAGATTAATAAGTTTTCCTCCAATTTCCAGTATTTTTTACAAAAGATTAAATCACCGTAAAGAAACATTTAGATCCATCTTGATAGCATCTTCTTATATCAGTCTTCACGTTATACACTCTTCATTTTTTTATTGACAGTAATTGATAAAAAAACATCAAGTTCTCTCCCTGTCGATGTGGGGTGTTTTAAATGTATTATTAAATTTCTCAAAATATGACCGTGACTTTAGCCTTAGTTAGAAGGCCAAGGGGGAGATGGAACTTAAATATCCTTTCTTAATCAAAATCTCCTTGAAATACTTTGATTCATATTTTTTGATAAGTGCTCAATTTAGGGTAGCGTGTTATTCTGTTTGCCTATTTAGGCATATGCAGTTAATACAAAATGAAAAGAATGATCTCTTGAAGACATAATCTCTTCACAGCTTCTACAATTCATTGCTGTGTATACCATTTTCAAATTTCCCCCTTTTTTCATCTTAGAATCATTGGTCAAAGACAAGTGACTCTTCAACGAGATCTCATGAATAGCCGTCAATTGAAAGCTGAAAACTCAATGCAGATGCGTTTGGTAAGATTCATTTTTTTAAAAATACTTTTCAATGTGCAAATCGTTGCTTTTAAGGTATTAGCTTATCGCTCACTTTGGAATCTTAATATCCTAATTTTCAAAGTATTAATTCACACGAATCGACCCATTGCCACTGGCCTTCGATCTTGTTGCGCAGGTTTTTTAATCAAATGGTTGATTATGTCTCATGGATTTTTTTGTATCCTCTTACAGACAGGTGGAGGAAGCAGGTGGGAATAGCATAGGCATTTTGAATGTATGATTGTTAAGTATTTTTTTTCTAAAGTTCATACCTTGGTCGTTTATTGTCATAATCTTTCAATGAAGGTTATTCACTGTGCTCATGAGTGGACATTTTGCCTTAGTCTTACTGGACTAAGTCCTGATTTGATATTCATTATTTTTAGCTTTCCAAATTGTCAAGTGAACGTGACGCTCTAATCAGCATGGTAAGTCCTCTTTCTATCACATTGAAATGTAGCAATTGGGAGATAGGCTTTCTATTTCACTTTGACGCTCAACTTACTTCACTCTAAAATTTGCATTATTTGCAATCTTGAGAACTTAGTGTGTTTTCGTCACCGGTTGCCATGATTTCAGCTGGTCAATGCAGATTATTTTTTTCAAAATTCTCTTCCTAATCTTTTACGAAGACATTATTAACCAATAGGCTAAGTAGTAACTTACTGTACTAAAAAATTATGCGGAAGTAGAGTAAAGTAGAAGCTTCAGTTTGCGCGTACTTTTTTCTTTCCAAAGGTACATGTTGTTTCTTCTGATTAAGGTAAATCATATCCTAGGAGTGGCTTTGAAGGTTTGATCTTGTATGCATAAAGTGCGCCGGTCAATAAATCACGAAGAGCTATAAAACCAGAGTGGATTCATACCCAGAGAGAGAGAGAGTAGAAATGCGTTTGGTTACTCAATGGGAAAGTCAATTAAGGTCAATTCACCGTGTGGATTTTGGTGTATCCTAGCAGGTTAGATAATCGTGGTGTATGCATCTTTATTTCGATCAGGCTGAAGGGCTGCCTGAAATGTGAATTTCTCGTTCTACGATAGGCTACAAACTCTCTTATCTTGAGTTATTTTGAGTGTCCTATCACAAGTCTATTTGGTTGTATCACGGAAATTGACGTGTCCTCATTCATTCCAGTTCTTTGCCAGCATATAACTAAAGATACTACCTCTATTATACTCGCTTTCATTTTGTGTTGCACTAACTCGAGTCGAGATTTATCTCGCTACTGAAGAAATTGAGGTTTCGCATCATAGTGGTTTGGGATGCATCTTTGTCTATGACTAGAGTAAGCATAAAAATCTAGGGACCCTCGTAAATCAAAATTGTCAAAATGCGTGATCCATGCCGTAGCAATTACGTGCTGACTCTTAACTTCATTATAATATGTGTGTGTATATTGTGATGTACTTAATCTGTCAATAATTATAAAATTAACAACAGAAATATGACTTGAAAATACCAGTGAGGGATGGAAAACGTGTATCCTCGTAGGATTTGGTCCTCAACTTTTCAAAACTAGTTTAGAGCATAATTTATGCATTTAACTCTTTAAACTCCTACCTGACGTATTTTGATTCAAATATCCCGCTAAAATCGAGATTGTAATTACTCTTCTTTCTAATTAAATGGAATTTATTATTCTCAAAAGACAATTTCCCATTCAGATTTCTATATCAGTTTTCCATTCTTTTTCTCTTGTTCGCGTCTTGATGCAAACATATGCAGCGATAACAAGGCAAAGAAAAGCCTTTAGGAAGTCAATTACTTCAGCTCTTGGCAGCTTCATTTGCTGTCACTGTTGTCAGCACTCTTTTACGTTTCTTCCCAACTTGTTTTCTTTAGGGCAGCCTATCTTCCATTTGCGTTAAATTTATTTGCTTGATATTACTGGTGCTTATTTGAAACCGAAAAAAAGATCAAGGAGCAGCAGCAAAGTGGTCCAGTGTCGAGTTAGGGTTAGGATTGAAGCGAAAATTAAAGTGAAGCCACTTAGAGGGTCTTATTCAGTTGTTGCCTTTCGCTTTTGTGCCGAATGACTATGATTCACAACATGTCGTTTTGTTTCCAAGTTCAAATTTCTAATTCCTTTGTGAGGCCGACGATTTGTAGCGTATTGCCTCGTCGATTCGATTAAGTTGTCGGTCATTTGGTCTTTTCTAGTAGTAGTAGTAGTCTGAAGAAGCAATAAGCTGCTATATTTAAATACGAAATTAAAGGTGATCTGAATTTTAGTAATTTATCGACAATCAATTCGCAAGCCTTGGTCCATAGATTCCAAATCTTTTACAAAAAATTTTATCCCTTTAAGTTTTGTTAAAAATCTCAACTTAATTTTACTAAATCCCACACGACAAAAGTAGTCAGTGGAGGGGATATTTGGGAAAAAATATATATATATAAGTACTGGGGCTGTATTTTAACTGCTTTTATGAGTATGTAAGCGAAAACAACGGAGAAATAAATTGTAGTGGAATATTATAAATGTTTACTGGTCTAATAAATTATGGAACTTGACATATTTGTAGAATTCTTCGCAGACTATTTTTTTAAAAGGAAGTGAGACGAGAGACATTGTGCTTTCTGTAACCTGAGTGGGTTGGTTTCCTCATTCCTTTTTTTTAGCTTTAGAGCAGGCAAATCTTCATGCTAGCACTCGTTATATTTTTGCCAACAATTTGTTCCCATCTAGAGGGCTCAGAACGTCCTCGTCAGTTTTGTCAAATTAAGTTTGCGGCTACTCTGTTCAATGACTTTTGACGAAAATTACATCTTACTAAATTTGTAATTTATCGATAGTAATCAGGATATTTATTTCGCCATCAACATAGAGATAAATGGCCAATGATGCAGTGAGGTTACACTAAGTTCACAACTCCTCAGACCCAGAAGTAAATGCGCTTTTATTATCGTTTTATACCTTATTGAGCTCGATGGCTATTCTCTTTGGTTATATATCTCCATACATAAATTTTATTTTTTAGCTTTGTTATGAACAATAACAATAGTCTATTTCCGCTCCAAGCGTCTCGAGTAAATAGAGTGGGGTAGCTCTCCCGTTTTATATTCTATTCTGGACCTCAAGAGAGGGCGAGAAAGAAACAACGAAATGGCCAGCATCCCCACCTCTCCCAAAAATACACATGAGTCATTGTTGCACCCTCCCAAAGGGGTGTTTATGCACATACTTGTTTATAATTGTCAGAATGGCCTAATTGACTGAATAGGCAGTGGGTTAGGTAATGAGAAATTGAAACAACTAATCAGGTGGTTCAATTTATACCAATTGAGCATCAAATTTATTTGTGTCAATTTTGAGAGAAACCAAAAATGGTGTAAAATATCCTATTCAAAAATGATGCAGTCCCATTGTAGGCTATTCTTCAATGATATTTTTATGGTAATCCATAAATGGTAAAAGTGCTGGCGATATTGAAGCAAAGCGTGTGCTCCTTTGTTGATGTAATAAAGGTTTATTCCTAGGGAAGGATTATTGAACTTAGTACATTATCAATTCCCGTCAAAGTTCCACAATAAATCACGCGTCAACATTCAGTAGACGTCACTTCAAGTGACACAGAAATAGCATTACTGAACTCAGTTGAGCACAGAGATGTGAGAGTTTCGTTTTTTGTATGTACATGTGCAAGCAGCAATGTACCTAACTTTTTCCAAAAAAATTTTCTCAATCTAAACTGCCTTTTGATTATTTTTGCAGTTAAAGGAACAAGATGCCGGCTATGCCAATTTGCTTCAGTCCATTCGCAAAGCAAGCCGACCTGGAATTCACACGACACAGGCAAGGGAATTCCGCTTTTTTGTTCATTTTTTTATAATTTGCTTGATGTTTATGAATACACGACCTCTTTCTGGACTACAGTATTCCCATTTATTTGGTCTCGAAAATGATATCATGGGAAATCGGTCGCCTTATTTATGGATTATTTTGTAAGATATAAGGTGCATAAAACGCCTTGTGACACTTAAGCTCGCATTTAACTCTCGAAGCAGACGGAAACGTTTCGTGCATTTTGTAAATAGTTTCTCCCGATCTGTGTGGGACGGAGATCAACTTCGTAAATGTTGGCAAAGTATTCAAAGCATTTCGTGATTTAATTTGCCCATTCCATGGATTGTTCACTGCAAATTGGTGACTTTCTTCACAAGTGATTCGCTTGAATATAACATCATGTTAGTTTTAACAGAATAAAATGCATCACTTTGGGTGTTCTCTTAACCAGAGGTGCTCTGAGGTCATCATTATGCATAGTAGTGCACAAATTAAGCTCTGATTGTGGGAATCATTAGAAATTGGTTAAACGATGGTTTAATAAATGATTTAAGGGGTCGGGATTTCACGTTTAAAAAATGTACATTTAAGGATTCATTCCCCACCCCTCCCNCCCACCCCTATAATTACGGTAATTTGCATGCAGAGTTCTTCAATTTGATATTTGCCTTCAGTGGTTTAGAATGCAAATGACCTAGAGTTGAGTTGACATTGAGTTCTAATACTGCAGAGATGTGATAGGTACAAGTCGTAAGGAAATAGTAAAATCAAATTGCTGAAGGATATGAGCAGTTTTTTCAGCCTTTGTTCGGGATATTTCCAAGCGATAGAGTTTCAATTAGTAGAATTGGCTATGATTTTACTTGCATTCAATGACTCAACACTTCTAATTTCTTCTTCGTCTTTTCACAAACCCTCACTATGCTCCCCCCCCCTGTTTATCACAGAACACATTGTCTTCTTTTTCACTGAAGGCTCTCATTCCCTTTTAACCCTTCGCCTAAGTTAGTTCGTATCGAAAGAGTTGTTTTAGCATGTCCTTTTATTGCCACTGAAAGTGCATTAATTTCTGTTGGAGTTTTGAGTATTGTAAAATGTGTACTGACAGTTATATTGCCCTCTGTCATTCCCCCAAATTCTTTGCCAATATTTTGGCAGACCTCAAAATAACAAATACGTTACACATTGGTGCTATACTTTTACTTGCTTAAAACTATTGTTATTTTAATTGATAAAATTGAAGTGACAATCTGTTTTACACTTTTCTTACTTCGGAGATTAAATTACTTTATATGAATGCAAGAGAGAATTTAGTCGCTCTCCTACGTATTTTTTTATTGTGTTTTTCATGTCGACTTTTTATTTAGTCAATTGTCTTCTTTGCAGGGTAGCGTGTATGACCCATCCATGGCTTCCAAGCAGTTTATCGATTTTCTTTTCAGGATCTTTGTGACAAGTTCGCCTCCTTATCCATTCTTTCCTAGTAAAGTTGCCTGTTAACTATCCTATTTCATAATTGTCTTGTGGAGACGGAGTCCGTGCAGTTGGAAAGACAATTAATTTACTTTTCTCCATTTCGCATTTCCACCTTCTATTCCAGCACCTCCTAGGATAATGCAACGATTGTATTTTCTAATTATAATGCCAACCATGTTCTATTGTATTTTTGAACAATACGTTTTACAGTTATACCAGTCCAAATTTCATTCATTACAAGTCTTAAATTGTTGTGAAAGAAGCAATATTGATATCTTTTTCTGTCTGTTAAATGTATTCAAACCTTGCAACCTCTACCTTTGCCTACCGAATCCACATGTTGGTGCTTTTAAAAAAACAAAGTGGCGGGCCAACTCTTCAACTGGCTCTAGCGATGAACTCACACATCGAACACTTGAACATGACAGAGTGAACCATATCCTATTTTATAAAAGTGGACAACTCTGTTCTTCCAGAATTCAAAATAATTCATCTTTCGTTGCTGTTGGTAGTCGTGTAGTAATAAACAAGATGTCAGAGCTTTGCTTCTACTATCCGTGGCAAAGCAAAGGAAATTTGCGCTTTTTCGGGGATGGAGGGAGCCTAGACAAAAGGAATGCTAGAAGCGAGTTAAGCAAATTAATGATCCTCACGTTTTCCGCATTTTAATCTTTTCAATATTTTACTTTATTCCTTATCATGCCTACTTGGAAATTCCGGATGATGTTTTATAATGGGTTTGTAACCGTGCCGTTTGCACGTGGCTCTTATAACAGCCATTCACTGCCAGGGAATTCCATAAAATGGTTTCTTCTCCAATGTCTTTTCATTTCAAACGCGCTAATTAAGTGTTGCTCATGCAGACTAGACCCCTTTTTTTCCTTTATATTTTATATGTGGTCGATGATCAAGTTGGCTTGGATTGATTTTCTTACTAGGTTTCTACTTTTAAACCGCTCATCGAGAATTTGCTTCTCGTCTGAATCTATCTGCCTAGGCCAGTATTTGGGTAATTGAGATTTCAATAGAAATATAACAAATCTATCACCCCTTTTGTACAAATCTATCGCCCGAAGATTGGACCTACGCTTTGTAATTGTGCAGCGAATTGTTTCAGAGACACTTTTTCTTCCAGCTCGTTGGCACTTACTTGTCATCTTTCGTACAGGCTCAGCACCATCTGTTGAAATGTGTTCTGAAGAACCTTCACTTTGTTATTGTTCGTCTTGTGAAAGTAAATAGTAGACAAAGGTGTGGGTAGAACAGCCTCTATTAATGTTCTGAACAGTTTTGCTATGGTTTCAACTAAAATTGCTTTCTACCTTAAAACCAGAAGTCTCGTCTTATATTTTGCGTAAATTTTGTGTACTCTGCATTTAGTTCTTGAAGATGACAACTTCCTCAATAATCTTTGGATTCGTTCTATCTGCTACGTTCTCGATTAGTTTAAGCTTTGTGTTATAATAAAATCACCGACTATTTTAGTACTAATACCACTTTCGTCAGAGAGAGATGCTTGTAGCGTTTTAAACATCTCAATCTTTTATAAGACTTGTGCTATCAGAATCGTTATTTCTGCTGAGTAGTGGTTCCGTAGTATTCCAGAAGCATTAATTTCTCATCTGCGAATGTTCGCTTATAGTTGGCAATCTCAAATTTCAACGTGTTTTTCCGAATTATCTTATGTTTTTTATTAGCTGAAACTGGGGTCTTTATTATTTTATCTCAAACTGCATGGACATTTCAAATGCTTTTCCTTCTCCATTTAGGCGTCGGTTTTTTTACGTATATTCCTGTATCCGCATTTCTGCAGTTGGACAATCCATTCAAGCTTATATCATAGATGAGATACCACTCCGAGTTATGAAATGTTTACTTTTCGTTTGTAATATTAAAGCGTAACCACTTGGCAACCTTTCACAAAACGGGATTATGTAGATATGCGATGGAATGTGATTTCAATCTCAGCCATAGGCTAGGAATGTTGGAAACGTGGTCAAATCATTTAGCTTATTTTTGATACCAGCATTCTAATTACCATATTTTTATTTAGGCATTTTACATAGATAATAACATTCCATAAATTGGAACTCAATCCCATTCAGGAAGGGGTAATGCCATGTGGTTCCGTTTTATGAGTCAGATTTAATTAATATAATTAGCCATTCTATTCACTGTGTGCGTAGCTGTGGTTATTAACCCCATGACGTCTGACTTCATTAACTGCTGTGTCACCAGTAAGCAAATCCAGATAAATATTTTAAGCATTCTTACCTGACCTGGTGGATAGTCTGAGTAGAGGCCTGCAAAATTCCTTGCCTTAGTTTTAATTTATATGTTGCATTTTCCGCAATTTTTAGCGAGAGCTTATTTACCTCTCGCTAGCGGTCCTAATCCGTAGTGTCTACAGAGTCGTACCACTATAGAGTGGTATTTTGTTAGTAAAAACAGCAGACTATTTGACTTTCTTCAAATGAAATATCTCAAACATTAAAGTTTTGCAATTCTGTCTTTGCCATTCCTTGGTGTATTTAAAATTGGTTATTTCTGGGCAACTGAGATCGCTGTTTTTAAAATCATGGGAATGGTTAATTTTGCGTGAGACAGATTCACGATAGGAAATTAAAGGACTTACCAGAGATTTAGCGGAAATATGAATCTGCTTTTGGATCAAATATCGTGAATTAGTTAATCCATCCTTCTTCGTTCAATAGATAGAGAATTCTGCTAACTAACCGTTAGCTGACTTTCGAAGTGAGAGTATCCAACATCGGCGCACACGTTCTACACCACGGGATCGATTTCTGCCAGTATCCATCTAGCGTACTTTTGACATTAACGCTTACTTATTAGCCAATATGAGGGATGGTTGAATGTGAGTTACACACACAAAAGACCATTTTTTACAATGGAAGAAAATTCTTAAATTTTGAAGATTCCTGTAACTAGGGTGTCTGGCGGCATTTTAACGTTTATGCAACGAATTATGAAGAATGTTGAAATTGGTAAATTATTGAACTCGAAATTAACTCTCTTGTGCCAAAATTGTGGTGCTTCTTTTATCCCCTTCTAATATCATAGCTATCAGAAAGCACCTTTTCTCAATAAGATCTGCGATTGTTAGACGTGAATCCAGAGAGAACGGATTGTAGTGCACCTAGGAAGTAATAGACGGCAGGCTTAAATCCGATTATATGAAATTTTGCAAAACGTATTTGATGTCATGGTTTTAATTACTTCTGCATGATCTTTTCCCTCAATATTCTCTGTTCAATTTTGTTTACCTCCAAAATAGTGCAATTTTAACCTGTCTCATGCACGTCTAATTCAATAGAGCATGTGTGATATCAACGCTGGGATTGATAATCACCTTTGGTAATGTCATTTGGCCTATAATCAAGAACAAAACCCACCCACACATTAATCTGTTAATTTTATGCCTCAGCGTGGTGGCTTGAAAACGGCTCCGCCCATGAACGGGAAAATGCATGAACGCTGAGTCATACTTCCCCTCTCATATACTCTTGTCCATATTAATAGATCTCCTATTTATTGCCAGGGTGTGCTTAACTTTTAAGGTATGTATAATAAAAGAGATGGAATGTCTCCGGGTGTCGGGGGTTTCCACTTGCCTGCTTGTTTGATGGAGCGGTAAAAAAACTACTGCGGATTGTGTCTTCAAGAGTACGACTTTTTAATCTAGCTCTCTAGTCCTACCATCTTTGGAGGTTAATTATGAGCTAAATTGGAGTAACTCCATCACATGTCGGTTATCTTGATCGAAAGTGTGTTTTCATAATTACCCAAGTTTAAAATTTGCTAGTGGTATCACTCCTAAATTTTTTGTAACGTATGTAGTCTCAATAGAAAATGTGATTTACTATTTACCATAGCAAATGAAAAAACAGGCACTTAATGAGGTCAATATTAAAGGATAAGTGCCGAAGGGTACTAAGGGGAGTTGGGAGGGGGGGGTGTCATAAGTTTATGATTCATAGTCTAAGTTTTATATCCTGTAACCTGGAGTGAATTCAAGCGATGTTCAGTGCTAAAATTTGATAATTGGTCGGTACTCTTACATTGCCAAGTTGGTAGATGGAATCGGATTCTTGTTTTAGTTCAATTAGAAATTCTTTTGTGGGTGAGATTGTAATATTGTCTAGCGTTTAATGTAAAGGACGTTTTAAATGAAGTCACATCTGAAGTTCCCATTTGCCTATATTAAATTTGCTTCAATGCCGATAAATCCATGTCTGGATAGGATTTTGGCATGACTAATCGAAGTAATAAATTCCTCATTATGCACAATACTGTTTAGATTAATTCGTTCTCAGCAACATCGTTTGAAGACACATTTACGCGATTTGGTTAAAGTTCGCACTTTCACACTTAGTGGTCAAATGAATATGGTATGGGTATCTGGGACGAGTCATTAGTCATTCACGCTAATAGTCAATTCCCGTTTGATATTAGTAACACGTAATTGATGGATATCCTCTTGTCTTGCATTGAGATGCCTTTCAGTATCACTTGATCAACCTTATACTGACTGGATTAAAATCTACTTTACATCCGCTTTTTGGATACAAGTAGAGTCATTGGTTAATTAAATTATCCTGACGCTATTCATTCCTCGTAAGAATTGTGCAAAACTGGAGTTGAATTGGTTCAAAATTTTTAGCCGTGGTAACTTGGTCTTACTAAGGACTACTTATTTTGTGAACGATTTTAACCCTTTGAACAAGACTAAAAGGCGTATCCCGTCTTGTCTCTTATAAATGCCTTGTCAATTTTCACAGCCGTAAACATATTCTTACTTTAAACTGCCAAGATAGTTCTAGAAGCGTATTCAAATAATTTAGTTTATAAAACTTGGCTATATGCCTTTCTCCTGAAGCTATGCGAATAAGTGAGATTTTGGATAACTGGTAATCTTCCGTGTGGTACTTTAAAATATTTTTCTTCTTCAAACACTTAAATTCGGTGGTTCATATTGTTTATTTATTGTATTCGTGTACTTGCTATATTTGCGCATAGTCACTTGCCCCATTGGTGTGTCTCATAGATTGGAACCTTCGCGCTTCTTAGACATGTTCATTCATGAATTGCACGTGCATATGCATTTAAACATTTTGAGGAGGCTTAAGTCATCAGATTTCTATCGTAATAAGTAGTGACTTCTTGAAGATAGTAGTTATTAGATTCATTAAATATAATGGTTAATCATACCACTTGCTTGAAGCATACCGACTTCAAGAGGTGTGCATTAGCCACCAGACTTTCATTTATTGATTCAGTCTTTGTGCTATTGATTTTTTGTGTGCATGCGATTTAATTAAACATGATGTCATGTGATTTGATTTAACCTCTGTAAGGTCAGGTAGGGTGATTAGCGCTGGTGGTAAAACTGGTGCTGAAATGCATCACACAATGCGTCTAGTCTCCTATTAACGCCTTCATTTCAAAGCCTCATTGATTTCCCGTATTCACACTTAAGTAAATTCTAAGCACTTTGGGCGTCTTCACAAAAATCCATTTTGTATGTCTATTATCTCGATTTTCCTGTCCTTTCGTTAGAAATTACTTTATTTAGGATTTCTAATAATGCGCACAACAATGCTATGCCTTGTCTTATCGCTTTATTTCAACATTATGTCTTACCTTTATTCTTCTAAAAACAGAATTTGAGATAATTTATTGGATGATGTGCTTAATCAATAATTTTTCCCATTGTCTCATATTCGCAATGTTATTCACCAAGCGGGAGTAAAATGAATAGTTAAAACTTTAGTTTTGAGCTCTTTCGGCCTCCGTAAAACAATCAGAGCAATACATGATATCAAATATATCGGGACTTGTTGTATATTATATCTGTCTTTTAACAGTTTTCATATAAAAAATGTGGAATGTGGTTTATTATTGTTCTCATTTGAAGTACTCTTGCTTGGTGGGTTAAAGGTGACCCTAAAATTTAGTCTCGCCAGCCGCTATTTTCTGGGTTATGCCATAGCAACATAAGATTTCGGTTGTTACTTGGTGCAACTGGAGGTGCGTTACTGCATGGCAGACCGTCTTTTCTGCCAAAAGTTGTCTCAATTCCTTTTGTGGGTTTCCCGATTAAAAATCACGGACTTCGTGCTAATGCGAGTGCTCCACCTCCCATGGATCCATAGACTAAAATCTTGAAGGCCTCGCACCTATGTTTATTTCGTGTCAATTACAACACATCAGATGGTCAAACTTGACACTTGAGAACAGTTATGTTCAAATCACCTTGTCTCAAAATATGCCCATCAGAGAATTTATATTGAAATAAGCTAAGCTTTGCTGTTTTATACTAAATTAGATTATTGGATCCTTTTGTATTTCTTGAATGATTTTTAGTTCTTTTGTCCAAATCTCAGTATTTATTTATTAATTTCAAATGGCAGGCGTTTCGATAGCTATCATTAACCATTTAGCTGACTTCGGACTTCACAGAGGGAAGGTTCATCAAAGTAGCAGAAAGTCGAGGGGCGGGGAACAGAAGAGCGATTCACAGATGTAAAAGAGGCAGATAGTCACAAAGGTAAGGAAAAAGGTAAGATGAGTACTGTGAAAGGGGTCCAATATGACAGGCAGTCGGGCCATGGTATTTTGAAGTCAGAAGTCAAATGGCGGTAAATAGACTTTTTTGCCATACGAGTATACGTTGCCCAGGGTGCACCACGTGGAGGTAAGTCTATCGCACACCCCCCAAATTTCAGTATTACTTATATCAAATGGCAGGCTATATGATAGCTATCAATAGCCCTTTGGTTGACTTCGAGCTTCACTGAGGAGAGGAACATTAAGGTCACAAAATGTCGAGGAGGGTGAGGGGGGGGGTGTGAACAGAAGAGCAATTCACAATTTAAAAGAGGCAGATTTACTCAAAGGCAGAGAAAAAGGTACGATGAGTACTGTGAAAGTGGTCGAATATGACATGCAGTCTGGCCATGGTAGTTTCAAGTCAAAAGTCAACTGCCAGTTAATAGACTTTTTTGTCGTATGATTATACATTTCCCTAGGGTGTGCTACGTAGAGATAAGTCTATCGCGAACCCTTCAAATCTTAGTATTTGTTCGCTTATTTTTTATTGGTTCCATATTCCTAACATCCAGAGCTTCTCGGGTAATCTATTTAGTTGGCAAACTACTTTCGATGCTACTGGAGTGATGAGGTCTAGCGCAATTTTAATTTATTAGAACCCATATAGATAGCCTTCCATCCCGGTATTCCATTGTCGAGTTTATCTTCCTTCCCGTTTTAGTCTAGACCCTCACAGCTTACCCATATGCATCAGAAGGATATATTTATGTGACATTTAAAAGTTTGCTCGGTACTAATATTCCATTTCATCAACTATGTTCCTTATATTTCATTTTAGTTGACTCAAAGGGAAAAGGAACTCGAGGCCCTTATAGAAAGGTAAACTTCCTATAATTTTAGTTTATTTTCTTTTTAACTTCCCAGAATTGTACTTTTGCCTCAATTTGCGGCACATTGTAAAGTTGGACTTTGCACCAGTGATAGGGTCCCACGTTATTTGTGAGTTCCTTTCTGCGCAAGAGAGAGGGGAATGTAATGTTTGTCCTCGCCTACTTCCGTCCGTAGGTGAAAGTGCGTCCTTTTTCGGCCCGTTACGCCTTAACTAGACACGGCAGTGTAAATATTTTGGGGATAGGGAATACTTCCTGTTTTGATTCACATTTCCAAAGGGTTGCAGGTGCTTAGTTGGAATTTGTATTCTGCTCGAGTTAAGTAGAAGGTGGACTGAGTGGGAAATATGTTCCTTGAAGGGCCTCTTTTGGATCTATTTAAACGACAATTAGTCTAGTTTCCTTCACAGGGGGAATTAAATTTTACTATTACATTTTGCCAAAAGGCGCATTGTGCAAATGACAGGGATAATTGGATCATTAATTATGGAGCATTTATTAATGCGGTTTGCCGATCAATGAAAGTCTCCAATATTTCCTGTTCTTCAGCCAGTGGAATTAATTATGGTTTTACCAAATTCAGGGGCACAAGATTAGAGAGATGCAAAAAAATGAACTTTTAATTGTAATTACGAGGCAAAAGTCCCAAATCAATGGCCTTAAAATCGCTCAATTAGCCAGTGCTAGATATTGATCAATAATTGTGGTATAAAGTTTGTTTTCCCAGGCACAAGCACAAAAACTCTGTGTACTTCTCTCTCTCTCTCAGGTGCAATATTAATAAGTACACCGGCCCACCCACCAGACTCACAAAGAGGCCTCAATTTCTGCCACTGCCCCATCCATTCATTCCAAAAAACAGTCTGTATTCTCTTGCAAATACTCCAGCCTTGTCAAACCAATTATTAATGTTTTGATTGGGAATCTACCCATTACTGCCTGCCTCAACGCAAAAGAGTTTTTACTTGTACCCAGATCGTAGTTTATTATCAAATTAGCACACTGTTGTTACATTTATGCTGCTATGGGCTATCATCTAACAGCGGATTATTTGTAGTTTGTGCTATTTCAATGCATTCGAATAATCGAAGTTAAATGGACGTCATTTCCTGTGGACACCAAATTAAAACAATGCATATTTTAAAATATAGACAAGTGGCCTCCAATTTTCCTGCTGCCTCTCCCAAATTAATTTTCTTTTCTTTTGTGAGGATTTTACTCTTATAATGAACAAATTAAGTGTTGTGTTAAACGAATGAAACTTATTAGATCACATCAGCTCAATTTTACTATGAAATACTTCAAGGGCCAATTCAGTGCAACTTTGATGAAGCATCATGCCACTTTGGGGGAAAAAAGATTTTTTTTTCAAGGGAGGTGATTATATGTATACATATATTCCTTAATGTAACAAATTTAGGGCGAGAAGAGACAGGGAAAAGACGTTATTAGCCCTACTTTGTCTCAAAGCACAAAAAAGAATCGACCAAGTTGGTTTTTTTACCTTGGAATATAAATTTACGTTTTCCTTTGCCAAGAAATGCGTGCAGGTGCCCTCTTGATATTTCTAGGGTTAGAGCCTAAGCGAATGAACGCAATAGATTTGATCTTCAGTAGTCGAGCACATGAGAATATAGCTACCTCTGTAAAATTTCTCTCTTATGCTAATAGATAATTTATTTTGCAATTAAACTAGGTCCGATTTAAGTAAGCATGTCAAGTCACTATTACAGTTGATCGAACAATCCCCTCTAATGTATCGATTAAAAAAGTTGGGCTTTATCTCCAAACGTTTCTTTATGAGGCGTTGGTCATGTCTAATGGTTGATGCCTCGAGACTGGCCAATCTTCTACCATTGGTTGACATCTGATGTAACCGGCGGAGATTGATCACATTTTTCAGCATTTAACTTATTTGGTAGGAGTGTAAATTCTCTCAATAAATATTCCATAAAACTGTGTTTGGCAAATTACGACTTTTAATATTTCTGATCTTCCCACTTAGTTTATGAAATGGAATTTATGGTTACTTTCCAATGATAGCTTCAACCGTATTTGGCCGAATTCAGTCAGGTTATGGTGTGTCCAAGCTAATTAAATTTAATGAATCATAAAAGTAGTGTGTAATGTACACAGGACTTGTTCTTGAGCTAACCAGCTTATATATATATGATCATGAGGTCTCAATTGTTTAGTCGTTATTATCTTACCTCTTATCATCTATGTATGTCTCATTTCAAGTTTTTCTTTACAAATTTAATTTAATTTTCGTTTGAAGTATTTGAGTAGTAGTTGGTTTACGTACAAATAGGGTTATTTTAATGTTGGTTAAAAGGATCGAAATCAGATACTGGAGTGCCGACCCTCAACCTAATTAACTATCTCATATTGCTCTCTCTGTCACAGAGACTTGGGGTGCGGTTTTTGTCAAAAAACACTGATAATAGGGGCCTTGAAATGAAATAGGCCAAGCTTATCTCATTACCTCTAACAACGCGATTTGCTTTATTTATCCTTTAAGGCTCCTCGGTATGAGTCACTCCATGCGGGACACTAAAGTAACCATGGCAATGGGTTCTTCGGAAGGCGTTTTGTTGCAGGTGATTTATTTTTCTTATTGCCTTCCATTTTTTAAAAATTTGTATCCCACTGCTGCTAATTCTGTCTGATGTGACAGAGAAAAGCCAAATTATGCACTTCCTAGCCACTGAATGGGAGTTTTTGATAGCTTTCTTGCAACGTTTAAACTTGATGTTTTTTGCTGTATTCGCAACATTTTTAGTCCCTATTAGTTCAGTCATCTCAGGGCGAAGGGGCATATTGATCTTTAGATGTAAAGTGTTGTTGCACTTTATTCCACCACTAATTCCTTTCCATGATGGTAATCAAAACTTTAGTCACAAGTAAAAAGTGGATAGCGTTCTATGCCTGTCTACGAATTTTGATTATTACAAATTTATTGAGATTCAATCTCACCCTAGTTTCTGTCTGCATTGATAGCTCGACGACTATGCCTTTCAGTGCAAATTTCTTCTGGTATCTCTGAGCGGCAGACTGTCAGAATCTACAGCTTGCGACCATTTTTTACTGTCTTTATTTGACGGGAAATATAAATGCTCTATTAGTCTGCTATGCTAGAGATCAGGAGATATTGGGCATTGGAACTTGATGAACGGCAAATTTTGGACCTTAAGTGATAATGATTTTACTTGATTTGAACAAAATAAATAATCCCCCATTCAAATCCAACATGTCAACAACACTTTTCTTTGAAGCAATCATTGAAATTGATTTTCAGACTCACTGAAGAAATCTTCTACCTGCCACATATCTTGTGTAAGGTGTATTTATTTTGGAGTTTTCAGGACGGAAGACATGATGTAACCTATGAGGTTCGTTATCAAGATGTGATGCCAGCATATTTAGGCCTCAACATTCAACTATTTCTTGGCGGAATATTTGCATCAGCCACTTGCCTATATTAGTTTCGACAGTTCTTTTTAGAATATAATTTCAAGTACATGCAATTTGATGGTTAACTATGAATTCTCATTTTTTATTGACATTTCTTAGCGTATAGTGAAGAGAGATGTTGCATGACATTATATACTTTAAAAAGATTCCAAAAAACTGGTCTACTGAATGTCAAAAATTTGGAAGAAATGTAATGATCACTTATGTGATCAACTATGACTCTTAGACCTTCTTGAGCAGTAATGCAACAAGAGGCTTTTTTTCAAGTTGTGTGTAAAAATTTCACTTGTCTTTATTTCAATTTCTCCTGCGCATGCCTTGAGCACAGTAAAAAGATTTCGCATGGGATATTGTGAAAATTCTTCCCTCTCGAAATGGAATTTACATATTGAAATTAACCAATGCGTTTTATTTTAGGCAAAGAAGTAAATATGTCGAAGGAAACTAGATTTTTCAAGTTCTACTGATGGAATATCAAATGTCTATTATGCATAATTTTTCTTCATTAATTTGTTCATAAAATGACCTATTTTACTAAATGAAAAAATATATATACATGGTACATGACATTCTGTCTTCTACTGTCTATCTTTGAGTAAGATTAATACGTTGATATTAATCGGTATGGGGTACGCGATAGACTTACCTCCACGTGGTGCACCCTGGGCAACGTATATTCATACGGCAAAAAAGTCTATAAACCGGCGGTTTACTTCTGACTTCAAGCTACCATGACCAAAATGTATTTCATATTCAAATACTTCAACAGAACTCACCTCTCCTTTTTCTCTACCTTTTCGTCTGTCTGTCTCTTTTACATCTGTGAACCACTCTTCTGTTCCCACTCCACTACATGAGACTTTGTCTGTTTCTCCTTTCTGTGAAGCCTGAAGCAAACTACAGTGGTAATGATAATTATCATTAAGCATGTACTTTGATATAAATAAATAGTAATCGTTATCTAATTTTCATTTATGACGTGGTGGTGACGTTGAGCCCGATTTCGAAAGACACACTGCATGTCAAAATCAAACGGAAATTTCAAGGAGATGTGGGGACGTTTTATTAACTTATTGGGAACTGCACAAAAAATTCACAAGACTATTGACCTGGTCAGATATTGGTATAATGTTCCGAAATGAGACTTGACAAAGAGTGAGTCTTGTGGTCACTTGATCAAGACTAAATAAGAATTGAAAAGCTAGAACGAAGCCAAAACTTATGAGAAATGAATTTTTAAATCGATGAAACGCTACATTTGGGTTATTCTGATAAGTAATGACTACATCCTAAGATGGAACATAGCAGACTCGAGAATTTCTCCGACAAATTGCACAGTTTTAATGGTTTTCTCCTTTTTATCGAATTTCTAAAATCTAGCTCGTTCTAAAGAATTTCCGCATTGTGTTTCAAGTAAGGGTTTATTGGTTTGTTACCCCTCCCCCACAAGCCACGACCCAGCTTCTGATCAAAGTAATAGAAAATACCTTCACCCTTTCTCCTGAACTTATTGTGCGATTTTTCTTATTTCAGTAATGATTATTGATAAATCATGGCAAATGGTATCGGACTATGCTACTCACTATAGCTATTTCGATGTTGAGTATTTCCTAAACTTAAATCATACTCCATTCTATAGCCATAGAGATGGGTAAAAAGTTGATTTATGGATAAAATGGGAAGTATATTTACTGCACACAAACCGGTCACTTATAAGCCGAAAAAATCCATTTTTCCAAAGGAGCTGTAAAGTGGTTAGTTTAGAGCTACACGAAATGGTGAAGGTTCTGTAAATATCACATAGGAATGCGTAAAGCGGGACGTGCAGAACGAGAGAAGAGGGATCGAGATATCAGATTTCACAGCCAATAAGAAAAGAGCGAAATTAGGAGAGATAAACAATACACTCAGTTAGCAGCAAAACTCTTTTGGGGGAGGGAGAATAAGATCGTTAGGGTCAAAGCTACTACTTCCGGCGCCTTGAGATGTTGTAGGAGGCGTATCGGCGGACATTGCGGAGAAGGATCGTGGATAGCCACTAGGACTCCGATCTTCTAGATGGGGAGCCCTTTTGACAGTTCTAAAGTCGTCTTCTCGTGGACCACCATTCATGGATAGTGGGCGGGAATTATTTGTGCAGGTTCGACAGCTTCGATTTCGTCTGCGATGTGCAGATGAGGATTCAGGGCCACGGCGTTTGGGTGAGGAATAGTGGGGTAGAAATCGAAGAGGTGGTTGAGGTACTGAATGAATCGGACGACCGGACATGGTTGAACTTGAGTAGCAGGATTGAGATCCTTGACGTGCAGATGATCCCATTATACTGGTGCCCCCAACATATGTATTTAGGCTGGAGGTATCTACGCCAATGTCCTACGAATTTAAAGCAATATCTATGTTAATTGGGCCTTTTTTGTTAAATTAGTATAAAATAAAGTTTGATTATCATTTGTAATGGCAGAATAGATTAAATTTTGACGAAGTTATGCATACAAGCTTACCATTCATTGCTGCATATGCTCACAAAATTTTAATAACAAATAAACTAACTATTCAAAAGATAAACACGTTTGGCGGTAATTTAAACACCACAGCAAGCTGCTCCCATTCCAGGGCTAAATAAGGGTCGAGCCGAGTTCGCGGTCTTTTATTTCAGGAGCGTCCATTGTATGCGCGCTTCACCCAGTTGTTCGCCCTTGAGCGCAAGCGCTGGGTTAGGGCACGCAAACTCCAGCCCTACCCGCCNCGGGTCCCCCCCCCCCCCCCCACCCCCACTAACTTCCCACCGTCTCGTGTGTTTGAGAAAATTCACCATCCGCCATCCGACCATAAATTTTTCCAAAACCTTACCTCCCGTAACTTTCTAGACACTTGTGTGATTACCTGTTAAAGTGGACTGAAATGAAGGGCTTTAAATAACTCCAGAATAAAACACTAAATTACCTAGCATTTTGATAGGAGACATTTCGAATACCGGTTTAACATTATTTTAACAATAAATCGATGGTTGAGCAGTAAGAGGTAAAGTGGATGAATAGGGGTGAACGAAAGCACGATTCCTCCAAAAAATTCATTTGCAGCATACGATTTCACCAAATGAACGTTAATTTCTACTAGTCTGATTTTAGTGCAAGAAGGAAATAAGACCTCTATAAGAAGTCACATTTATAACAATGTAAACTCTGTCGGATAGAAATGGGATCATCACCAAATTTACTGAACCTAGAAATTAGAATAGGGTTTTACTAAGGAATTGAAAAGAAGAAATATTAAAAGGAATATGAATCTATGCTCATGAAAGGCGACTATCCTGCTGAAATCGCTACCTCAGATTGACAATAAATCTGGACTCAGTCACTCAAACTGCTAGAAAAAAATTTCGGGTCATCAAAAAGCCCTAAGAGAGCAAAACCATTGAACCACTTCTACTATTTAATGCTAAACCAGAATGCACAGTAATACTCTCCTAATTTATGTAATTCGCTTAAGCGTTGTCGACTGTGACGCTATGAGTAATCAGTCTACGAGATTCGGGGTTTGGTGGCCAACGCCCCAATACAATGATTGGATAATCACCCCATCGCTTTGGGCGTTATTCAACTCAACGCGTTGCGTAGAAACCGATGAAGAAGCTCTATTTGCAACCATGATAATCCAATAAAAGACGATGACTAAGTCGGACAACACGATGACAAAATCCAATCAACTCAGCTCAGTTATTCTCCCGGTACACTTGCCAGTTTTTACGTTTATTGCAGGCAACATGTGCCAATTTATACATTACTCCGGTTCTTCATTCACAGGCTTACTTAGTTTGGCGAATTATGTGCAATTTTACACTCCCTAATGGGAGATGACTGAAACGCGTTCCCTCTGTTTTGTCGGAACATACCTCTGTGAACGAGTTGACTGTGTGCGATTTCGGAATTTGCCGGAAGATTCCCCTGCCGTCGCCGCCGTCGCCGCCGCCGCCCCGAGTAGTCTCTGTATACCTGGAATTGGGGAATTTGTTGCGAATTCTGTAATCTGCTGCTGTGTGGATTCGTGGAATTGGCTCTCGACTGTTACCCGAACGAGGCGAAGCCATTCGAGGACTGCCGTGACCCCCTGATTGACTACTGAACGGCTCATCTAAGATATAAGATGAATTATAAATAAGCAATATAAAGGTACATATAGATGTTAAGTAACAGCTGGGTAGGGTATGATCGAACTGCGTAAATGAAGTGGTAGCTTATTCCATTGTGTTTGTCCAAGATGAAAATCGAAGCATTGGAACAAACTTTTTAATAACAGCATACCGTAAGATCTTTTGCATCAGATTTTGTTGATGATTTCAAATGGCCTCTTAAAAAGGTTACAAGACGAATTGTGTAAAAAGAATTTGAAACGAAAAAGCAATTAAAAAGCAAAAATATGTAAAATACGTCTTCGCATCCTATTTTCCTCTCGAGTGAGTTCCATGGTTCCTTTGACAACACCCCCCCCCTCTTTCCAAAATATTTAAAATTATAAATAATATTTGGGAAGGTTTGTAAGGTTGACTTTAAATAAATAAATGGTGTTGCACAATTTTTGGGACACCCCGACAACTTTCCAGTGTTTTTCTTTGGATTATCATGCGACAACATTCAGCTATCAGTAGGTCTTTCAACGATATTTTGAAAACAGTTGGCTGAGAAGCCATTTTGAAACTGTGCTCATGACTGCGTTCGTAGCCCACGTTGCAGGAATTATATACTTTGAGAAAAAAACGTTTTGTTAAAACAAACATCTACCCTCCCGAAGTAAATGCTTGCAGAACGAAAAACTACCTAAGCAAATCGATATTGTTAGAAGTTGGAATGTCAAAAGGTTCCCAACTTGACAAATATTGAATAAACTATAAATAACAGGGTGTCATATCGTATTGGAGAGCAACAATAGAAGAGAAAGGGCCTCTTCGTAGAGAAAGGCCTGTGTAAAATTAAACAAATCCCACGTCTTAGCATGCTAAAAAATAAGTACTGAAAGGGACTTACTTACAGTAAATGCGAAATTTTACTTTAAACGAAGAGCTAAATTTTTATTTACCTCCCAAATCGTATAAATTGGACCTAATTTTACCAGCATTTCTGGTTACAGCTGTACGAACACTTTGCCAATTAAAAGTGCACCCAAAAAGGCGTTCGATGATGGCAGTATTTGAATGTCCGCAGCTAATTTTTATCAGTTCGTTCCACATGAAAGAGTTGCATAATGCATGCGAAAAATAGTGAGGCTAAATTGGTACAAATGTAGGAATTATGCCCATTCAAGGAATAGACGGTACTCAATGTCCAGACAGAACTTAATATAATAAATTCCTATATATTCCCAACAATTTATTATCCACTTTGCTCTTTTGTTTGTCCACCAGGTTAACAAAGGGTTCGAAACTGTCAAGTGAGCTCTCCTAATCGCTTGATAAGAAGACACATCAGAGCCAAAAAGTTTTTGCACTTTAAATGAACTTCTACTACTAACTGAATATAGCGTTGCTTTAATTGAAAGATCGTCGAAAGAAAGTATTTTTAAAAACGTCTTTGACAGATGGCTGCCATCTATAATCTCTATGATGGAAAACTCACTGCTTTCCGTGTCTAACAGATACCAATAGTCAATTACTTCGCTGGATGTCCACCGATGAGTATTGAACCCACGATCTTGTTTGATGCTCTTGCAGACAACTATATCATTAAGAGGTTGCGACATTCAGCACACGCACAGACATCTGCCATTGGCTTAGTAGGAGTATATTAAGAAAATAATAAGTATTCTGTTGATGTGAGTAAGGCTTTTCAAAATGTCCTTATTTATGAGTAGCTTGAGGAAAACCTGAGTTCAATAAACCCTTAATCTTAACAGATGTACTAAATAAATTAATTATCAATTAATAAGTAGTAAAAGAAAACACCCTGAGAAATCTATTCATTCAAACGCAACACGATCAAAGCGCTGTAAGATGTCTTTATAACAAATAAAAAATGCCGGCATCTTCAAAGAGAGACTGGGTGACTTTGAATTCCATTTCATATCAAGATCAAAGTCATTTTAGTAATATCTTCCTCCCATTTGTTTAAATGCAATAATCAATATTTTAGACCATAGGTTTGAAAGTTAAGAATCTTGGAAGAGTATCCATTGGCTATCTGCTGAGGTTGCTTAACAAGTTCTGATTTTTCAAGAGCCGAAATATGCGCTTATGGAGATACATTCCCCACAGATAAGAGGTAACATAACACTAAATTTTAAAATAGAAACGCTAAATAGGCCATTAAATAACGAAAACACGATAAAGTATAATTGGTTCACACCAGGGACTAATTACCTGGAAGATTGCGAAGTTTCATCCTATCTACAACCTTCCATGGTTCTTTAAAAAATTCCTACATGATAGTCTTTAATAGCACGCTCTTGATTTTCAATAGAAATGGGCTTTTGAGCACAAGAGATTTTTGAAAAGTTGTAGAGAAACCAAAATGATTATTTCAATCAATGAAAAGTACTTCTGATTTTTAAGAAGCAACGGTGATAATGGTCTTTGTTGGGCATTTGGAGTTAAATTCCGTGCAAATTTTTGATGCTTACCATACATTCAACGGTTTTCCGATAACTCAAATCCCAAATTTTATCGATTCAAATTTAAAGGAGCAAACATAGGTTGGTCTTTAATAGGAAAACCGTTTGTGTGAACTAAGTACCAAACATAACCACAAAAATGCATTCAGAGGAGAGGCGAAATCGTCATGCATTCGTTGTGTCCAGTAGTGTAAGAAAACATACTTATTTCTGGGCAAGAGCGTTAAAATATCCTCCAATAATTGGATGCTAAATAAGATAATTTATTAACAAATTAAAACCTCCTTTTGAAGTGGTTATTTACGTCCCAATCAGGAGAGAGTGGCAACGGTGGCTCGTGAGAAGATGATACAAATCTTCATGTATCATTGGATAAGAGACTTGCCAATCGTTAAGGGCTGAACTTGGTGGCAACGTGAGTTATCACGGGGTACGTTGAGCACTTGTAAATTAAACATATTTTCACTGACTACAAGAATGCTTGTGCCAAGTTACCACCCATGGGTCTAAAAAGACCGTTTGCCTCTAACTTCAAAAGGTCACAAAACGGCACATCGGTCCCGTATTACATATATATATATATATATTACGCAGATCAGGATCAGGATTTGATACAATTTTTTAACTAAGCAGATGAATGAAATGAGAAATTTTTTGGAGATTTTTACCATTTTCACTTCTTCCTCAGTAAACTTAAATTTCATCCTTGTTTGAAAAATATTCTTATCCAAATCGATTAAGGTAGATTTTCACGATAAATAAATCACTTGTTATTTGTGTATCCGGCCATAAAATACGCATATCCCAGTAAAGTTTCGTTAATATATTGTTTACGGTCGGTAAAGGGGTTAGAATATATATTCAAGTGAAGTGGAAATGTGGTGTTTGTCCATGCTCTGGGGATCAACCCTTTAAATTCCACAATTGTTAACTAGGTTTGGGTAAACATCGATTTTGGGGGGGGGGGTTAGGAAAATGATAAAGCCATTTAGGGAAAAAAATTAATTTTTTAGTTAATCAATTAATACTATAGCATATCCGCATATTATTGGACCCAGTAAGTTGTTTAAATCATTAATTGCATTCTACTTTATCTACATTTATAAGACAGAGAGCATTAGAGTGGCAAGACCAACCTTCATAATTAAATAACTAGCCAATAAGCACTGAAAACCGTGGACAAAAATTTCCCACCAATTCAAGTAACCAATGACGAAATTTGATTTTTGCAACGTGATCGACACATTTATTAGGTACTGTGCAACCCGAAACCACAAAAAAAACAATTTAACTAAGACACTTGTGCAACTGGACATTGATTTAAACATTTTTTTTGATCCACTCAGTTGCAATTCCAAAATGTTGAAAATATGTACATTTTTGAATTTACTATTGAAATACAAGTTTCTACCATACATTCCTACCCTATTGGAATTGCGCAAAGCTCAATTTCAAATCAATTGAAATTCACTGACAAATGGTATAATCCCCTATGTCTCCTGTTATGGGGTGTGCGATAGACTTACCTCCGC
Organism: Rodentolepis nana; assembly: GCA_900617975.1. Taxonomy (NCBI): domain Eukaryota; kingdom Metazoa; phylum Platyhelminthes; class Cestoda; order Cyclophyllidea; family Hymenolepididae; genus Rodentolepis; species Rodentolepis nana. The sequence goes on from UZAE01012028.1 coordinate 52,292, forward strand.
GCGGTGCACACTGCACAATGTATGTTCATTCTGCAAAAGTCTATAAATCGGCAGTTGACTTCTCACTTCAAACTACCATGACCCGACTGCATGTCATATTTCACCACTTCCAATGTACTCATCTTACCTTTTCTCTGCCTTTGTGTCTGTCTCTTGTACATCTGTGAATCACTCTTCTGTCCCCCCCCCCTAGACTTTTTTTGTGACTCTGATATTCCTCCCCTCTATGTGAAGCTCGAAGTCAACTAAGTGGCTAATGAAAACTATCATAAAGCCTGTCAATTGATATCCAGTAACTTTCACCATACCACATATTGTACTTACTACAATCAAATTTCACTTACCATAGTACTATGTAAAAATTCTCATTTTTGTGTCATATATTAGTAATTATATTACTTTAATAATTATTAAAATAGGGGATTATGTCAGTGGTTTCAAAGTACCCTCTGCACAGAGTAATCGAAATCGGATTTCATTTACTGCCTCACTCCAATGGATTGCAAACGCGAATCAGGAAATGGCCTAACGATCGATCGTAGTCAAGGCATGAGTAGAGATCCAAAATGGAACTAAGCTAAAGGATTCCTTACCTGTACTTGAGACACTGCTATCACCTGGAGAAACACATCTGCTACGCGGGGGAGCATACATTGGAAGCATCGGGGAGTAGGGTGCCGGCCCATTATTGTGACGACTCATTCGTCCAGCCATACTGACACTCCTCTGAACAGTGGGCTTTGCTGGTCCATCTCCAACCCCGATTGTCGCATTCCTCGACACTGTGTAATGAGACTTGCGTCCGGGATCTGGTACAGCGCCGGAGGGTCGAGTCATTTGAAGTACCACAGAGTTGGATTTCAGAGTGTCGAGGAGTTGTACCACTTCTGCGTGACAAGCCCTCGTAACGTCTACATGGTTGATCTAAAAGTCAATAAAAACATGATTTACGGGACTGAATATGGAAAAGAATCTATCGATCTTATGCTGAAAAACGCGTTTCATCAGCATGGTGCCTTTGACCAATTCATGATACGCTGATTGGAATATAACGACGGAAGCCATCATCTATGCTTCCCTGAAAGGTCATACTTTACCACAGCTATTAAATGAAATTCTATGATGTCGAGCAGTTCCATCTGACAAATAATGTCCATCTAAATGATGAACAAATTTAAAGAGTTTTTGACCCTCGATTTTCGAAATAAAACGCAACTAAAGGTTTGCCACAGTTCTAACTCGTCGTAAATGCAGAAATCCTGTGATCTAAGTGACAAATAATTCATAAAGTACTATAAATAGTTCGAAATATCCATAATATTGGCGCACGTGTGGTGATCCGAACGTACTTCGTCATTCATTGGACTCCTGAAATTCTTTTATGTTGAATTGCAAGTCAGTGCCTCATTATCCAATCTGACCACCTCCAATATCTTACACGTATTAAGTCACATTCCATTTGGAATAAAAGCTAAAGTTATCACATTTTGACAAATGATTTAATGAGAACAAAAGATAAATTTTGCCTTTATTGATACTTTAATCAGCGTGCAAATTCAACAACACAGGAGTATTTTTTAAAAAGGCAAGAGTATAAAATGAGTACAATGAACAACTTCATTTCCACATTTGCATAGTAAAGACTTATTGCCACTAAGCTATTGTTATAATTTTACGTCCTAGATCTGATTATAAGGGCTTATTTTTTGAACTAACAAATTCAGATTTGAACCTTAAAATAAACGGAATCGATTTTGTTGAACAAAGTGGTTAATTATTATAATTCAAAATCGATAAATTAATTTCGAATACACTTCTATTTAATGCGTCTACATCTTTTAACTGGGTATTCATAGAACATGCGCAAAAAAAGGTATTTAGTCCTGTAACGATGCTGTTGTAGTGTTACGACGACGAGTGTGACCCTAGAACTGCGGGATTATGAGGTCAGGATGAAGAGAGGAGGAGGGGGGGGGGGGGCGATTATAGTACATTCGTGTGGTAGCATCTCACATGCTTGTCCAATTTCATTTTCTAATCAAGCGCTTTAATGATCAGTCGCAGGATCAGTTCAAATTGTACTATGACGCACCTGTCCGACGCAGTGTGTAGGTCAGGACAAACAACGGGTGCAAGGTAATGAACATGCGAAGAGAATCAAGGAGAAACAGAAGATTAAACGCTCACCTCTTCAATTGCACATTAAACCAAATTTAAAAGAAGCTAGTCTTTCCTTGAATAACTATTTATAATCTCATTTCCTAAAAATATAGTGAGATCTTTCTACGTCGCTTCAGAATACTGAAACCAGTAAACGCTTCAAAGAAAACAAAACCCGTAGGTATTTCGGAATACTATGGTACAAAGCACGTCATTCTGAATTTTAGCCAAAATCAGGGACATAATGGTAGGAATTTTCAATCGAATGCATTTTCCATAAAAATAATAAAGGATGGTCTTGCTAAATTCGAATCATTGAAGGAATAAATCTGATGATATCTGCCTAAAATCGCTCAAAAAATATTTTGCAGATTTGGTATGATTAGAGAAGCCTTGATTAAGACAAGCCTGCTGTAAAGACCGACTTCTCAATCTTATGTCAATTATAGATAACCCTTAGATTGCAACTGATCCTGATTTAAATGCGTTAATCTCAAGCAACTTTACCTTGAGACAATGACTGAATATGCAATAAGACCTACTTCAGGTTAGATATTCGATCAAATTCAATAAGTCTCTCATTTTATGAATAATGGCAAATGAAAACAAGATCACTTTTTGCAGTAATAAAACTAAGTTCCGCATCAACACTTGGATAATTTGAACTAAGTAAGATACCCACTTGAATGAAGCCTCACATCTCATAGGCGGGGTTGAATGAAATCATACACAAAGTCTTGAGAGTTCTAAATTTCGCAAGGAGCTAAATTATCTCACGACAGAGAGGGGCGTAATGAAGACGATGTTCGAAAAGAAGTTGAATTTATACAGGTATTAATTATACAGTCAGAAAATCGAATTTGAATTAAGCCTCACGATGCGTCACTGCCCAGGCTCAGCTCATAACTCAATTAATCTAATAATACTAGTATTCTCATATTCTTTCCACTGACATTTTTTCTATGTTGGTTGGAAAACTGTGAAGGCCAACATCTTGATATATGTGTATCAATGATTCTTAAGCTATATCAATCCTTTGATTTGCAGATGTTCCATATTTCTTTAACAGAGGATTGAAGAATAAATTGTATAATTTCTGCAAAATAACTTTCTAATCCACTGTTAAATTTAAGTGATTTTACTGGAAATAATTACAATGGTCCTGTTTGCAAAACTCGATACAATCAATACTCCGGCCGCCTCTCATCCGCACCCCTCCACCTATTCTCAAAACACTGCGTTTTCCATATGACCCCGGTAATGAGACTCAATCAATACAAACACCTATTGGTCCAATGATTTGCTCAAGGGAAGATCTTGATAGTGAAAGGATAATTCAGCTCCATAGAATCTGGCCTCTACGAATCTGGTGACCCTAATTATTCTACAATCTGATCTCCAAACAGGAATATTAAACGTGGTAGTTCATAATGCGCACACATACACACACACACACACACAAAAAAACTCAAATAAACGCTTGCCAAAATGTCAAAGCAGGTACAAACGTGTGTAATACGCGCACAGGAGTCTCAAACTCCCTTTCTACGACTACATTTAGAGATAAATGCAATTGTGAATGCAAGCACCACGTGTGCGTGATGGTAAGCTTTGGTTATTATGTAATTTCATTTCAAGGCTTCCTGTACGTTCATGCTTACTGGTATGGTGGTTTTGGGATTCCAGTTCCGTGAAATCGCAAGACTTATCTGAACTTGTAAGTACAATATGAACTTAGTTCAACTTGGAAGAAAAGTACAGCTGCGACGGACAATAACAAGTTCCAAGCTGCAGATGGTTTCTGTTGCGTCACGTTTGCAGCATGAATCATTACTATAAATTGGAGACATTTTTTTCCTTAATCAAGACGTTCGTTTGTGAGGCTGCCACTTAAAAGTCTATTGCATCCCAGCACACTTCATTTTGACAACTCCATTAAGCGCAAGTGAAGGCTCCAAGAGTGTTCATAAGGTCACCAGGGGTCGAGGTTGTAATTAAATTGCTGCGACTAAGTGTGCAAATACGACCATCCGTGTTTTAGGAGATGGGAAAAAATCATTTTCGTGCAAAGTCGAGTGAAGAAAACAGCCTAACCTATATACTGGATAAGGGGTGCACGGTAGACTTACCTCCACGTGGTGCACCCTGGCAAAGTGTACTCTTACGGCAAAAAAACTTAAACCAGCAGTTGACTTCTGAATTCAAACTGCCATGACTCCACTGTATGCCATATTTCACTGTACTCACCTCACCCTATCTTTTTCTCTGCTTTTTGTACATCTGTGATTCACTCTTCTGTTCCCACCCCCGTCCCCCCCCCCCTCGACTTTTATGACTTTGGTGTTCCTCGCCTCTGTGTGAAGCCCGAACTCAACTAAAGGGCTAATAAAAACAATTATAGAGCCTACTATTGGATATAAATATATTGACTATCTGCATAACACCAACTCGAAACTATATAACTACCAATTTCAAATTCCGAAAATTAGCAAAGATGAAGAGCTGTCAGAGTTCTAGAAATGGGTACAAGTTTTAGTTTACTTAATTTTCCAGCATAGCCTTTAAAATCAAATTAAAAATTACTATTTTAGCATGAACTTAGAATTAAACCGCACCTAGGATTAAAAAAGAACAATAGCAAACTGAAACATTCATAAATTCCATTATAAACTAATCTTCCGGTTAAAAGCCGGAAATGTATTCGACTAGCTTGGGTTCTTCGGCCAAGTTAGTTAAAATCGTCATCAGATTTGACAAGCAAATAGTCAAGAGAATGTCGAAATTAAGAAAGAAATTTGATCTATTTACTCGCCTTGATAACATAGTCACCTTCTTGTAGACCAGCATGGAATGCAGGACTTCCAGGTTTCACGCTTTTAATGAGTTGAAGACTCGGTTTGGCTGGGGTTGGTATGAAGCGTTGAACGGCTGATACGTCTAAAACAGAGGCATTATCAACATTGAGATGATCAATTGAAATAGCAATCGCTCAATTCTTGATCAATTTACTCTGTACAGTTCGAAGTGATAATCCTAGAGTTGGTACACGCGGACCCTCGGGCAAATAAGCTTTATGTAGGACAACAGTCCAGGTTAGCCCGCCCTCTGAATTGTCACAAATTGTTCTGCGGTTGGGTGAGCAGGCTCCCGATCGATCAGGTGACATGACAGGTGACCTTGGAAAGTAGTGTGTTTCGCGATGATTCGGTGAGACGGGTCGAGAGGATGCAGTATTGGCAGCTGTGGTGATGTTGTTCGAAATGGCGAAGGGGTTCGTGGGGATGGGGGCACCGTCTCGACCACTGGTTGCGGACACACTAGAAGACAAATATAGATTAATTTCAACGAAAAAACTTAGTATATCTCCCCCATAACCAAACATATCAGAGCCTTATATCTTATAATTGAATGTGCAATTCAAACGCACTTTCAGTCTCAGAGTGTATATAATTATCAATCGGATCCCCCCACTTTTAAGATCAGGAACATGCCCCGCTAAATCGATTGTCGCATATATTTGATTCCATTGACATTCTTATTTAGATTTGACCAATAAAATAAAAGGAAAAATCGGAAGATTTTACGTTAGCAATTAAATGACTTCAAATGCTGCTAAATTGACAGTGATAGGAAAAAACGCCTTTTAATAAGGGGCATTTTCCATTCCAAAGAATTGCTATTTGCTCTTTAAGAACTCCCTCTTTCTCTCTAGGTTTTGGTAAGTTCAAGGCTGGAAATCTGTTAGATCAAACTGTAGAACTTCTTTTTAATCACGCCCTTTACATAGTTAATATTCAGTAGGAAAGTAGATAGAGATAGCACTACAGTGTCCTATAAGTCTTAATTTGAAAATTTAAACAAATTATATAGAGTTTCAATGCGTGGTAAGAATCAACTTTCCCACCAAATGCATTAACCATGAATAATTGTGCCGTTCATTAACCGAGATTTTAGTACATATAAATTCCAATTCGAAAAAGCATTCTTTTCCCTATCTCCCCAGTCAAAAGGAGTTTTTTCAATCAGATTTGAATTCATTGTTCAATTTCGACATTAGGAAGAAAAATTCATCTTCGTCAAATTCATATCCCTTTAAATTAGTAAGTTATGCTCACACCAATTGGTACCTTTTGAGTACTAAAGGTATCTTCAAACGATGGTGCACTTTTTTAAAAAACTTGTTAATATCAAAGCTTCACATAAAAACCATTTGAATTACATTTCAGCGTGGGAATATAGCAACTCACGAAGGAATTATAAATTCATTTACAACTAATTAAAGTTGAACATAGTTTTTAGTACTCCTGATTGTATTACGTAATCTAGATAAATAACTCAATAACAGTGTTTATTGTCAATTTATATTTGGGTCCGAATTTTAAACATTGTTATCATCGAGTTGAAGAACATCAAAAATGCTTTCTGGAAAGTGCTAGTTGGAACTGTCTAGGATTAGAGGGAGAACTTCAAGAGAAACTCCTCTCGGGATAACCAACTTGGCTCCCTCCACTTTACTGAATGCACATAGATGAGTGTAGACCACATGAGCTTTGACCTGGAAGGCACAATGGAGGCAACCTCTTACCCAAAACAAGATTTATATATCTTACGATGAACCAATCTTGAAAACAAAGCCTTGAATACTAAGGAAACGGGTGACACACAGAATGAGATTTTTATGACTGTTGAGCCAATTTAGTCACAATCATTTCTCTGTAACAAATGAATTTGCTTTGAGTAAAGCCACTTAGTATATTCATGGGATTCGAGACTAATTACTTAAAAAAATACGGTTGACTTTAATTGAGTTCCGGAAAGAAGATGATGTGGGAATATAAGTGGTTAATCAAATTCTCATAGCAACTCTACTCAAAACAACCGATTAAACAGCACAATACTTGCGAGATATGAGTAAAGACTTCCAGAAGAGGACTGAAGAGAATGTTTATGATTCGCAAGTTGAGGACACTGTCATCTCTTAAGCTATTTCTCATTCGACTCTCGCAAGTCATATCTCGAAATCATTCATAGATTCATTTAAACCACTACCCGAAGAGCCGCTACTTGGGTAGTATTAGCCCCTAATCGGTAACCCTTACTTAATGCATCCTGTGAAGAAAAAATTACTGACATAAATTGAAGCTTGGAGTTTCTAAGATGTTTTAAGACTGATGCCTCCCCTAAATTTATTAATTTTAATAAGAGTGGCAAAATTTCTGGAAGAATTAAGGCAGGGTTCACCCCTGAACTGATCTATCTCTTACTATGAGGCTGATCGACACTTTTACTACCCAACGACCATTATTAATAGATGATATTCTCTCAAAACTCTAAACACCACATTGAATGACGTGGTCGCTCAAGAGTGCGGAGATGAGTACGTGTTAACATTTATTGCATAAAAAGGTTCTCAAGAACTTCAATTTATGAAAGGTAAATAAAAGACGAGTTTAGTGGTGGATGAAAATGTTACTCCTATTGAACACAAATTAAAGAGTGCTCTGTGCCGTAGTGAATTCAACCGATCTTAGCAAGTATGAAATTATTACCATATCGAGCGCCTAAAATATAAACTTAGTAATTTTTCATAAAAAATTTGAAAATGATATTTATTTAAAATTTTTGTGTTAACTAAAGGAGGTCTTTTAAAATGCGGCCACAACCATCCGCCAAGATGCTATAGGACAAATTTACATTTTTTAAGGAATGTGAAAATCAATTTACATGCAAAAGTCATTCCTTGGGGTGAATTTAACTAAGGCAGACGGTTAGAAATGCGTGAATTTCTAGAATAAAAAGGATTCCATTTGCCATTGGATTGATAAAATTTCCCTGGGAAGAAATCGACCGTTATTTTTTATTAATGTACCAAGATAAATTGCAAAGTCCACGCGTGAAACGAATTTACATCGAAAAGGTCTTTTTTCTGGTGTCGGGTCCGGGCAGACTATTTGCTCCTAATTATTACAGATTACTTGTGAAATCATCAAAATTTTGATTTTTTTATAGACTATTTGCCGTTTCAACTTCTTTCTCCCAAGAATGAACTAGTTCCACCTGTGTTAAGCCAGCTTCGCAGTTAAATGCATGCATTGATTCTAGAAGACTTTGCGATCTAAACCTCCAAAGGTGACGTCTACATCTAGTAGAGACGAGTGTAGTCTCAACGTTGAAGATAACTAAGGTAAAACATTTACATTGTGAAATTTTTTGCTGAAAAATTCGTTGAAAAGCGCAAGCCAAAAAACAGACAGTCTGTCGAAAACGATAAAATTGACATTTTAAAATTCCCTTCACCTTGTAGTTAGTAACCTGTCCTTGCAGAATCTCAAAAGTCTATCTTATCGAACTCAATAGAAATGAAACTTTCAAATCACATGTGAGACCTAAAATTTTTGATAGGTCACCATTTCGTGATAATTTAAAATCGATTCGAATCTATTTTTGGAGTAGTTGAAAAGCCCTGAGGGAGGAAATGCTTGAATTGAGGAGGGGGTTCAATTCCAAGAATATAATATTCACCAATTAAAGAAACTCAATTAAAACCATTCCAAGGAACTTACTCTCCTCTTGCAAGGTGTGGGGCCGTCGACGAGGTATGCTGAGATGACCACGGTCTTTCTGGCGAACGAGTCGCTGCTGGAGCGGTTAGAAATCGACTCAGAGGCATAGCAGAGGAATCCCCAGGAGTGGAATTCGTAATTTGACAGACTGGACGTCGAGTAGCCATAGCCGGCACCAAGTCTGTCATTTTACCCTCGTCATCATATAGATTTGACTCCTCGTTGAGGGTATTTGATGACTTCCAACTTCGTAGACGCCGACGAGTATGGGTTGAACTACTTGAACAATCTAAGTTGAAGGTATAAAATAAGTATTCCTCATTTTTTTGTTTAACACTCATTGCAAAACTAAAACGTTTCACAATATTTTACCATAGAAGGTAACAATAAAGTGGTCTATACGGGTACTTGCAAGTACTGCCTTCAGAAGGAAGTGGCGAATTTTGACCTTGGATTCAGATTGTGCGTTTCCTGATCTTATAATCCAAAGTCCACATTATAGTACTTGTCTCACATTTCTGTCATATCTCATATTCGTTGTGTCCAGAGCATAATTATCAGTTTACTAAAATGATTGGACAAGCGCCTCAGATATTTTGCTGTTTGATATCCACACAATAAGAACTAATATGATTTCACCATATCAGAGCTCATTAGAGTTCACTAAACGACCCTTCATTTCAGATGTTAACGTTGACAGCTCCGCTGTGCTGATCAACTTTCCTTTCTATTGTAATCTACTGAACAGTCTACACCATGGTTATTAAAATAAACAAATATACCGACTAACCAGTTAATTTAATTAACTCCAGATTTAAACCATTGAATAATTATTAATTTTCAAAGTTTGATTCATCCATAGGCGTTAAAAGTAAGTAGTAAATATAAAAGTTCCAGAATTCAAACGAATTAAACCCCAATCAATTACTGTTTATGTCTACTTCCAGAATTTTGTCCTCTAAATCAATTGCTTTAAATACAAATAGGAAGTAGTTTCAAAGGCACTCACACAGTTCACTTGGAATTTGTGAGAACGCGTGGTTAACTACGTAATTATTTAAGAATAAAAAGTGGATCTTTGCCATTTTTTGCGTGAAGACGTTCCGTTGGCTAAATATTTGAGCATATAAAGTGAATTTGCGGAGAACTTGCTTATTCGAATGAGTTTTAAATAGCTGGGTTAAAACTCAATCAGTTAAATACCTGTCCGAAATTCATTCCAATCTCACGCCCAGCTATGAATTTCAACCAAAAAAGTCCATTAAATTATCTTACAGTCGGTGGGATCAAACCAAAATTCGTTTGTTTCTTTTTCCTAAATTTTTGCCTTTTATGGTCCATGTCAAGTCATTTTTTTGATGTACAACGCAACATTCATTACAAAACCCGATTGAGTAAAATAGCAAATTCATTGAATTCTTTCCACATCCATATCCATGATGGCCTTGGTAACATTGTTTAAAAAGAGTTAAACCGTTGATAAACAGAGATTGAAATGACGCTTCGGCATGTGAGTATCGATGTGCCTTGTTTGCGGAGACGTGTTGAGGAAAAAACACCCCTCTCTCCACGTTTTTTTCGCGAACCCATATCTCAAAAGATGAGAACCCCTGAACTTTAACAATGAGAGGACAGTTCCAAGTGTAAGTTTGTCTCCTTTTCAAACGAACTACGTATCAATTTTAAAATGCATATCGAAAATTTCCAGATGAAAACGAAGAAGTGCCGTGGGGGGGGGGGGGGGGGGGGGGGGAAGGGGTGTTGATACCGAGCATGAAACTGTTCGAGTAAAGAAAAGCAATGCCCAGGAACGCAGTTCCTTCTGCGCAATTATCAATTTCACAATACAATTTCCAATGTTTTAAGGCCTATAGGACAGTTGAAACGTCACATAATAGAAGGATATTCTAAGTGTTGCCATTGAATTCTGTCTGAGCTGCTTCAAACTATCGAGCTAACAAGAGCAGATGCGATTTTTCAAACTACTTTTGCTCTCTCAGAGCTGTTGGTTTAGTAGACTGCAGACTGTTGTTATTGAGAAGAGGATTGCAGAAATAAATATGATTAACATTTTGTTTCATATCTGCCTCTCAATATTCTTTTATTTAAATAAAAACACATTATTTTTACTAAATAAAATGCCATTATTTAATGCCTCTCATTGACTGCTCTTGAAACACTCACGTGTACTCTTGACAGCAATTGACTACCCACTAATGCATGTGTCTAGGTCACATAACGGGTACAGACCACCCAAGGAGTCAATCAATTTCCTTGTTATAATAATACGGTTCGCATGTATGTTAACCTTCGCATTTATTGAGTAGACATAATCGAAGCATAAATATTCCAGAATATCAAGAGATGGTGAAGTGATAACTGTTAGCTTTCTAGGCACATAAAACGTCCTCTTAGAGAAATCTTTGTCATTCTGAGATCAAATGCAGTTGAGAAGCAAACATAAGCTCAGAACCCACACAGTTTGCAATCCCTTCTAGAAAGAACATAAATCAAGCCTGTCAGAGAGCATGTGACACAACCGTAACTTTGCCATCAAGCAGCCCACGTATGAGCCATACTCTTCGAATAGGTAATTACTCATTGTGTGTGTGTGAGTGTGAGAGTGAGTGTAGTAGCCATGGTGAATAAATCAGTCTGACTTAACAATAGCAGTTAGGCCGATTAGCACTTCTCTACACCTTTCTCTCACTTTCATATAATCACATAACCTTAGATCAATGTGACAAAACTTTCGCATGATTTTGCATATATATGAACTCAAGTCCTTATTGGTGCATGCTATATGCTGGGAGCAAGGTGAAAAAGCTGTGGTTCGGGTCGTTTTGTTGAAAAAGCATGCACTATGCGTCTGAAAAACGGATAGGAATAGGTATTATTCTCAATATATAGCCCCCCCCCCCCCACCACCACATTTCTAGTATGAATATTAAAAATAGTTTACTGAAGGGTGAAATTGTTTGAAAGTTTACGTTGCTAGTGGACGTAATTAAAGCACATACTTAAGTAAGTAAATAATAAACCGAATTTTATTGTTATGTTTCAGATATCTTCGTCTGAAACACCAACCAAATTACCGCTGTAAGGAGGTACAACTGAAGCAAAGGGACACGACCAACCATTTCATTAAAGCTAAAATTATGCTGGAATTACATTTTTAATTGGAAAGTGAACATCACCATACTTTCCGTGTTATTCAACTTTATACTCCACTGTGCACTTGAATTCAGAAATCATACTCTAGTGCATTTATTGTGTCAATGATTTTAAGTTAATAATTTAAACAAACACGGATACATTTGCCGCTGTTGATAAAAATAGGTGAAATTTTCCATCCGACAAAATTAAGGCTAATTATTATGTAAGTGTTAAAGGGAAATAAATAAATTTTCAGACGTGAAAATTTAAGCATCTTAATGGAAAGAATTTGGAAACTTAAGTAACTTTAATATTGTTCGCATTTTACCAAAGTAGACAAGAATTTAAAGCAGGAAATGTGATAAATTGGTTGCCAAATTGTCAGTAATAATACAGAAAAACTGCAACTGCTTTAATTGATCATGTAAAGCACAGATCATCGTCACAATATCACTTAGATTGTCTAAGTAAAATAATGATAGAATATTACTTACCAGTTGAGTTTAGAATTTCAGTAAATCCCCGAGATAGTTTTTGCCTTCGAACACGACGAGGATTTCGGTTATCCCTGGAAGACTGGACAATACGTTTATGTCCAAGGGCATCTGAATCCCGTTTATCAGTGGAATCCCTATCTTCCTCCCCAAGAGAGCGCATCAAATCTCCTTCTGAACAGGCACGACTGCGTAGACGCCCAAGAGGAAGCGGTGAAGTGGAAGGAGAGGGCGAAAGCTGTCGCTTCGTACTTGGTGAAGCTATTCCATTCGGTTGTCGAGACGGACTTGCAGGGAAAGGCATGGTAACGCTACGTGACGGACCCCTACGTTCGACACCCAAGTCCGTCAAAGTGACATAATTATCTAATGGGAAGACTTGTAGCGGAGCCGACATGGGCTTGCGTTTCTGATTGTAAGTTGGTGCTGGCAAAAATGGTCCACCTTGAAGAGAAAGGGACAATTTTCAATAGGCTTTCAGATTTAGACCTTCATGCAAACGTAGAACTCCCCTCAGAAACACAATGTTAGTTGAACATTCATGATAATGGAAAGAAAGTTGACCCAAATTGATGACTTGAAATAATCGCGCAATAAGAATGGGAAATCAATAGTCTAGTCTGCCTACCACTGATGAAAAATCAACCAAAATCTAATATACGTACACTCCTCCGTGTCTAGATAAATCCCTTCTAAGTTAGTGGTGTCTGTCGTAACTTTAAAAAACAGATTCACCACTGTCAATATTAGATTTGACTAGACTGCAGTTTAGGAGATGCAAATTTTTAGCAATTATTTTATTTTATGCTTTTCGATAGAATAAGACAGGGAAGGGACAGAGACGGTGGTGGGGTGTTTGTGCCTGGAGAGATCAGAATGCAGCCATAATTCAAAGCACAAGAGCCAAGTTTATTGTGATGTCGTAAAATAACGAGAATAAACAGAAAACAGCTTGAAAACATTGAAGGAATGGCAAACGAAGTATTTAAAATGATAAGAAATCACTGGTAACTTCCAAGGTCACTGTGTCAGAATGCTTCAAATGTTTAAAATAAAAAGTTGAATAAATTGCCATCTATTAGAATATCTTAATCAAGTCTCGTATGGTTAAGTAAGGGCTTATTTATATTTGAGAATTTTAGTGGAAGAAAATGAAAACAATACTGAATTGAATAGACCCGAGTTCCTCCCTCTAAATGCAAGACCTTGCCTGACTGATAAAATGTTTGTCGATTTCATAAACATAAGGTCGGCTGTGGTGCGGATAAGAAAGTGATATCCTTGAACAATAACCACTTCTGCTTATTCAACGTGCTTCAGTTGCAAAAACTAAGAATTTAAGAATTTACCTTGAATTAAAAACTTTTTTTGACGTAAATATTCCATATTACAATCAAAGTTGTTGCCAATACTCAAGTCCTACATGGTACATAATTTTAATCAGATTAATTGATTAAGTCAATTTTCTGGTTTATTTTAAGCTTAAATTGTAAAGTGAATTAGAAGGGACTTGATAGGAAACGAAAAAACTGCCTGGTAGTTCAAATCATCAGAAGATTCGACCCGTGCATAGTAAATTAGACTGAACCACAGTAAAGCAGATGCCATTTTTAAATAAAATAAATCTCCTCCTTCCAATACCACCAAATGCAATTATGATCATCAATCAGCTCATCAAGTTTAGCTGATGAATCCCCATCCCTGAGAAGTCAATTGTAGGACAATTTTGTAATCAATTATAATGTACAACTTTTCAATTGTATTGCTTTAATATGCCAAGAAATACTATAAAACCTGAAGTACTTACAGATGCTGTTTTCTGAACCACCGATTTCCCTCGCACTGCCTCCAGCGTCCCCACGAAAATTGCGGATAATTTCGGCCACCTCAGTGTTTCCACGTTTTAGTGCCTCCTCCAAAGGCGTGCGACCCTCGTCATTTGTCAAAGTTCTGTCGGCTCCCCAATAGAGAAGACGTCTAGCAGTAGCGCATTGACCAGTGATAGCAGTGAAGTGTAAGGGAGTTTCTCGACCACAGCCAATAATACGATGCAATTGGGTCTGAACTCCATTATTCTGACACCATTGGTTGTTCGCCTTGTTGGTTGAACGTGTTGGAAGGGCTGGAAGACCCGGAGGGTCTAGTTGTGGACGTGGGAGGGATCTAGCGTTCACATCTGCCCCATACATTATTAGTAGATTTATCTGATCAGTTCGACCGAGTAATGCAGCCTAACAGGAAAGAGGTGGATAATAATCCAAGGCTTATATTCAATCTAGCGAACTCGGCTATTTTAAAACCGACTCAGGCAACTGAGTACACTGTATTCATGAAATATAGGCAACAATCTGAGGAACTCAGGTTCGGAATGCAAAACTGAGTGTTGGTGAGAAAGGATGTGAGCATCCAGGCTCATTCTGAATAAGAACGAAAGGAGTTTTATCAATTATATTTTTAGTGACAAATATGGCTAAATTAACCTTTTAATTCCCGATTTATTTTTGAGAAATGCACCCAACCGCACTCACGCGTGTCTCCCAGCAGACTGATGACGTCGACGTGAGGGGTTTTGGTGGTATCAAGTGAAGGTGCTGAAAATGTTTCATATGAAAATAGCGTCTTCTGTACGAGTCAAGTACCACTGAAACTTCTTTTGAAGTAGGATGGTACGATCCTAAGGGCGTTATAGAGCTAACGTAGAAATATATAACTATGATAAAGAACTGTAGATGAGTTTTACATAACATTATCTCAATCGTCTATTCGTCAAGGGCTGTAACGAAGCAAATAAAACTTGATTTTAAACTATGAAACACCACATTCACTACAAATGAGAGTATTCTACTAATTCCATCTTCGTATGCTTCCCTTGAGTAGAAGCTGTTTTGCTGTGAATAAAATTACATACTTTTGTATATTGATAACAGTAATAAGTATTCGTTTGAAATGTTGAGTACCGAAATTCTCGATGAAAGCAAAATTTAAAAGTTTGAGCAGTTTTATATGGGGGATAAATGTCATTGAACTTTCAATAATAAATGTAATGCTGAATGTCCATTTCGTTAATCATATACGTAGAATGGATAGAATTTCAGTAGCTTAAGATGCTAAATTGATGAAACTGTCAAATCACGCAAGAACAGAGAATAAGATAACAGAAATGATTCCCGACTAACAGTCGAACGATGATGGGAAAAGCTCTGAAATTTCATCTAATCCAATATCCATGTTCGGAAGTGCCAACTGTAATTCACAACCATTGTCTAGCTGAGAAGGATTAATACAAGTTTATGAAATACGTGCTTGCATAAATGCCTAGAAATGGAAATCTTCTTGTCCATGAGAAACCAGAAGATAATGCGATTTTCTAATGAAAACCTTCAAGGTTAATCTGCTCTTCGAGCATCTACGGTAAAAACTTTATATCTAACACTCGCGAGAGGTATTAATATTAGATTACCCTCCTCTAATTTCTAGCACAACTCTATTTTGTAATTAGCGGCCTTTTCGTCTAATGGAGATTGCCTTGCATACTCCTACAAACTTTGAAAGCTATATATTACAGTTTCAAAAGTAAAATGACAAAAATACGCACCTGATGAATTTCCTGTTTGCCATCAGTGTCGTAAATTTCGATCTGTGCATGTTCATACAACAATCGATGACAAATTCGTGTATCAACGTCCCCAAGAATATTGTAATAAAGGGGAGTTAACCCATTAGAGTCAAGAGTATTTGGGGATTGCCCGAAATCCAAGAGGGCTTTCACAGCTTCAAAATTGCCAATTGCCGCGGCTTTGTGGAGCGGAGTTACACCATTCCTCGTACGATAATCTTTATGTGCTCCACCTGCAATGAGAACCTTTATCATCTCCATTGGGCGCGGTCGACCAACAGCAACGGATAATGGGGATTCTAAAAAGGAGACTTAAATTTAAACGCCTCCTTACCCTCGGTTTTGGGACAAATAAAGTTAGGGTCAAAGTCCTTTGAAAGGTATTTTTCAACTTTCTTTATATCGCCTCGAGCAACAGCCCGAAGAAAGGACTGGAAAAGATTTTTAGATTTTTCTCCACAGGGCAAATTTAATGGAGGGTAAAGACATAGCCGTTTTTTATGTGTGAACTGCAAAAAATTATTTATGAAAAAAAGAAAAGAAATACTTCAAGATTAGAACTGGAATCATCTGTGATATAAGCGGAAATTGGACGATCTTCTTCAAGAAACTTTCCATTTCTTCCATTAGCAGGAGGCACAAAAAGTCCACAATTGATAGAATCATTAATTTGGGAACCAAAATCATCAATAAGCTTTTGTTTTACATGATTAACCAGAGCTTTTGGAGAAATCGATGCATAGACTTGTTTAGAGAGTGGAGTGATGGAAATCTTGATTAAAATGTTGCTGTTAATATCCTGCACACGAAATGAAGAGTCGGAAGAAGTAGCTCCACCAGAAAATCTACCGGAATCTGTGTCACTAGATTGACTGTTAATAAACTTCTTCATTGCCTGGTATTGCAAATCTAAGGAAAGATTACTCGAATTAAAAAAACGTCATAAACAGAAATATACATAAATCAAATGTGAGACTAGAGTGTATTACTAATATTAAATATCTTGATTAATAACCTGTTCGAATATCTTGAAAGAACCTTAAATAGACCCGGCCCACATGAAAAATGTGAGTGCAGACTATATTCAAATATTCGGTTAGGTCATAAGGGGTGTAAATAAAATTAATTCTATTGGTTATAACACAATTCCAAATTATCAAGAGGTTAAATCATTGAATCTTAAGTAAAGCATTGAAAATAAAATTTAAAATTAAGAAATAAATATGTTTGGTTGACTTTATCGTATATGCTTTTGCAAAAATATCAATTAACATTTTTTCTCAGTTGCAATATAGATTACAATTTAGCATATGTGTTGGAAAGAAGCTTGACTATTCTCTCATGACCCAGAAATATTGAATAAATCTGCTTATGCGCTCAACTTGAATTGTTATTACAAGTAAGAACATTAGATTTCAATAACAACAAACTGAGGTTAAGACAATTCTACATTTGAAATGTTCATATAAGCTTTCAATTGCTTGAACTAATTTAAATGATTTCTAACATAGAATGATGAAAGATTTGCCTTCACTTTGGCCACAAATCCCTAAAGCCCATCGAGGTCTTAATAAAAGAGATATAGAGAGCAGTCATCACAATCATTATTGCTTTTTAGCAAAATTATTACCACAAAATTGATTGATTAAGTGAAGAACAAAGGCGATTGTATGACTATCGGCCTGGAAGAGGCTTAGTTAAAGTCATAGCGACAACAAGAACAATATTATCTGATATTTTATCCGTGTACGTAATAATTAGGGAACTCTAATTTATCTTGCATAAAAAATGAAAGAGTGTCGAATGTGTTACTGGACCACGGTCTAACAGGAACGAAGAGAGATTGTTTGCAGTTGGAAATATAAGACCAAGGAGCACTGTTTGAATTCTGCATGCGAATAAGATTAAATGCTACGTCCCCAATATGTAGGACAATATATATATATATATATATTATATATATTATATATATATATATATATATGTGTGTGTGTGTGTGTGTGTGTGTGTGTGTGTGTGTGTGTGTGTGTGT
>UZAE01012028.1:70804-83883 GCA_900617975.1 Rodentolepis nana
TATTCTTATAAAAATGTTTTCTATTGCATTCTGTAAATGGAACGGCAGACGATTTTTATTAATTGACCTTTGGACAACGAAGGCGCTTTCTACGAGACTGCTTTTTTGGACTTTTCGTTGTCTACTTTTGGTTGGTTGTAGTTTTACAAACTCATGTGACGCTTGTTCAAAGGTAAAAAGAGATTATTGTTTTTTGTGAAACTTTAGTTAATGGTTCATTTTTGGCATGTTGTACTGAATGAGTAATACCTGTTGTCAAACAACATTCATTGCCTCCCAGAGTGGAATGGCTCTCTCAAAACGCCCTGTTGATGGTGGTGTAGATGAAGGTGTGATTTTCTCACTTGCCGTTGGGATAACAAAGAGACTTCTATTGTGGAGTAACTAGCATTACTTTTGATCGAGAAACTGGGTCCTGCAGAAGTTCCACCTAATGAGCCCCACTATGCTCTGATCTTTCCATCGTTGGCAGAGGAGAAATATTGGTGGAGAAAGTACAAATTTAAATTTCAGAATATGCGAGTGCCAATGTGTGTTGCCTCAACAAACATAATGAAGGGGAAGACGTAGTGACTGTTTCGGCTTCCTATAAGACTGTCGAAAATACAGTGGAATTGCAGGAATCTGTTGGGTGGAGATTGTTCATATAATGCAACAATTGGCAGGCACGAGGAGGTCGGAAGAATGATTGTTTACAGTGTGTGGTCTTTGGATGCTTAGTGGGCTTGCCGTGTTGATGCTCTGAGTGATGGCCGCAGCAGAATAGCTATCATCAAGAAGTGAGATGATTGTGCCCAAATGGTTGCTTTATTCTGAATTGTATGTTTGGAACTTCATGGAACATGCATTGAAGGGCTCTACTTGGTTTGCTGAATACCTTCGCATTGTTGACCTTTCTCCTTAAATCAGACGGCGAGATATGTTTTCAGTAGTAGTAGCGGTAGTAGTAGTAGTAGTAGTAGTAGTAGTAGTAATGAGTGCTGAAGAATAGTGCCTATAAATGTCACGTTGAGTTCGTTGTGCTGATCAATTTCGGTAGTTGGGGATTTGAACAAATTGAATTTTGCGAGTCAGGCAAGAGGCCTCACAACTCTTCATCGTGGAAAGAGTCCAAATACATAGGAGTGGGGTTGATAGGGAGGCAGGGAGGGAGGGANTTACTTCATTGGATGTCATAGTTTATCTGCGCTTTACAAAGTGGCATTAAGAGAACAGCGTTATGAATCTAAAATGCGTGAATAATAGTTGATAAAATGGTCATTCCCGTGGTTTGACAATTGGCACATAGTCAATATTCACCGTAATTGCTATTCTCCAGTCATTCTCGTCAGATTGATGTGCCAAGCAGTTGCATAGGTTCCACCTTTGAATTCGTAGTGGCGCAGATGATGGCAAGTCAGCACATTTTGCTTAATTGTGCATTGTTTTACATTGTAATGTTTTGCCATGCTTTGTGTTAAGCTCTGTGCAATATCGTATCCAACAGGCAGCTTGCATAGGAGCATATAAAGAGGCTAAATGCATTCTTATTAGTCCCTCAAATGCCTCCGAGTTCGAGAACTCAATGGCGACTCAGAATGAGCTAATAGTAGGCCTTATTTCGCGGTGCCTCTAGGCAACATCTCATCCTACTTTAGTGCATTTGGCAAAAAATGTAAAGCGGAGTTGTTGCAATGTAATGGTGAATTGAATCTCTCTTGGATAAAAAGTCTTCATTCATTGCAACAACAGCAACAGCACTACCAACAATGAACAAACAAGCACTAATATGTGAGAAGAACGCATTTTTGCTGTTTGCTCACTTTCGATGTTAAGTCTGTCTTGGTGACTTGATGCTCACAGTGATGCACAAAACACATTGCTTCCCATAAGGAATTGAGTTGAATGTGCCTACATTCAACGGTGTTATGGCGAATTTTGTGTTTGGAAGGAGATTTCCTCCGCCAGCTCAAAGGTAAAGTTAGTGGAGTTTTACCTGACTTATATTACTTAACTACGTATCCTCGACAAATCGTCAAGTGTGAATAGCTCTGATCCACCAAACACCTGAGTACTTTGCCTATTGTCATAGGTGATTAGCTAAAATGCCCACCCCGAGCTAAACTCAGCAACTTCACACTAACTACAAAGTGAATTAAGGAGCAGGAGGGAGTAGAAGAAGAAGTCGATAGATTAGGATTCGTAGTATTATTCATAAACAGTTGAAACAGGAAACATTAGAATCAGACAATTGAGATTTGTGGTTGAAGGAGGTAGAGGCAGCAGGACCAGCAGCAGCAACAACAGGAGTTGGGGCACCAGTGGTTGGTGCATCGACAGAGCGGCGTCACTCGTAAGCAGTTTTGAGCACCTCATCATGTAGTTTCCTCCCTCTTAATTGCTCGGTGCATGGCTTCAATGCCCTGGTACGAGGTTAAGGATTCTGGTGGCCAATTGGATGGTGGAGGGTGGATGGAGAGGCAAGAGAAGAGTGAGTGTCACTTGATATTAGAGCGGTTGACAGGGAATTGAAGAGCTCACTCACTTGTCCATTTTCAACAGTACTGAAGCACTTGCAGTCCGGGGATCTGCCCTTCGCGTTTCTGCACTCATGGTAGAGGGCACGGACAAAGAGGAGTGCCTACTATTGACTTGTTGGGAGTGGCTTCTGTGGCTTCGTATTTGCAGATCGTGGTGTTATGCATCGGCTGCTGACATTGACTAATTTCAGCCTGAACTCCTGCTCTTCCGTAATGTCTGCCTGCGCAAGCTGCTGGATTTAGTTCAGTGCCAATGAAGAAGAAGAGGAGGAAGAAGAAGAAGAAGTAGTAGTAGCAGTAGAAGTAGTAGTAGTCGAATCAATTGGGGTATTGAGAATCAGGTTTATGTGCAGTTTATCTTCAGGAGTTGAGAGCACGTTGTGAGCACACTCTCAAGCACTCGGGAAGAAGATGTCAGGAAACCTGTCGCGTATTAGGTTCTTGAACCTCCGCACGTCTGAGTCCCGCCTGCCTTCCACAGTGACCACAAAGCACAGGTCACCATGCTTGTTTCGTCTTGCGATGGAGGTGTTAAGACGTGCTGTGCAGCCGGTGAGGCGAGCAGCTCGACAGATGCGTCTGTCGTCGACGTCTCCGATCATATCAGCGTATTTGGCCTGGATCAACATCAAACACTGGGGAGTGGGGGACTTCTCGAAGTGGAATACTTCCACCACGTCGTTGAAGCGTACCACTTTCTTTGCTGCTTTTACATCTCCCCTTCCACCAGTGGTGGCAGAATCACCTTGAGCAGCAAACGCACCAGCAGCTCTGGTGTTGGTGGCAGTAGTCTTAGAAGCAGAAGTAGCAATATTCGAAGGTTCTCGTGCATACATTTCGCGCTATTCGGTCACAAATTTCGTAAAGGAAACTTCAGCCAAATGACTTCAGTTGTTTAAAAATCGATAATTTTTTCATATGCGAACACGTGATCCAAATTCAACAAAATTTGAATGCCACATAATGGCGCATCTTTTAACTCGTACTTGCATCCAAAATAGGGGAATATAAAAGTGGAGTTTGTAAGAAGTCATCGGAAATCTTCATTTTCACTACTGCCATCCATTAGTAGCACCACTTGACGTGAGTTATTGCTCCATCTAATGTACCAGTAACAGAGCAAATATTGCAATTTTATGAGTAGGAAATGAGATGTTGCTGTGGCCCCACTCCGTGAAGATTTCTACTTATGAAGTACTTGGAGTACTTAATGGAAATCTCAGAAGGCTGTGTCAAATCTGGATTATTGAAGCAAGTACGCCTGACCACATCCAGTGGCTAATGAGACACAACTGGTTTTATAGGTTCTTACAGTGGGATTAGAAATATTTCCTACTTAATGCTGAAATCGATTGTGCAAATAGCAATGTGGTTCCCTAGTACTTTTCCACACTCCCTATTTGCCAATAATAATATAGTAAAAATATAAATGAGTGTTGTCATTCGCGAAATATATATGACCAAAGAACATCCAGTTTGCTGGAATAAATCAGTGATTTTATTTTATTTTTTATTTGCGTTTTTAAGAAATAGTAGTTGATTGAGATTTGTTTACACCTTTTAAAGTGATTTACATAGCGCACGGCACTACTTTGAATATGTAGTGGATTGGTAGCATTTTGGCACGAACTTATCAAGATATCATCGACGAAATAAATTCTCCTTGCTTTATGCACTTCTGAGCAACTTCAAAATCGTCTGTTTCAATGTTGCATAGTATTTGAAATTGTGGAAAAGTAAAATGAATATTTTTTATAGATAAAGTGCTATTTTATGTATTTATATAATATGTAAATAAATAAATATAAAAATATATTTATTATATCAAGTAAGG
The DNA here is from genome assembly GCA_900617975.1 of Rodentolepis nana. Classification (NCBI taxonomy): domain Eukaryota; kingdom Metazoa; phylum Platyhelminthes; class Cestoda; order Cyclophyllidea; family Hymenolepididae; genus Rodentolepis; species Rodentolepis nana. Next base: position 75,158 of record UZAE01012028.1, read on the forward strand.
CGTTTGTTGTTTGATATTTTGAGCAGGTGATCAATCCCTATCATGTCAAAAATGCTATTGCCTTTAATGTCTTTCGGGTTGTTCCTCGTGTTCAGTTAACGATCGGTTTCATTTTGCAGTCATTACATAGTCTCAATTCGATGACTTGCATAGCATGTGAAGTTACGTCAGGTCACATTGACTCTGGAATTCTATCTAGCCTGGCAAGTAATTTGATATCTAATGAGAGTCACCTCCCCTTTGACGTTGACTTCACCTTAACGATAACACAACACTTTAGGATGCAGTATCGAAGTTGTATGTCAGATGGAGTTTCTGTGGAAATGAGTATGGCGTCGATGATCACGTTGTGGAAAGTCGATAAAACTGTGCATGTGCCAATTATTAGCCATTTCTGAGATATCAAGTGATGAGTGGAACTGAAGAACATTATATATATATATATATATATATATATATATATATTTCCCCCTGACCGCAATCACCTTACGAATTTTGATAACATTTATTATTATTTTATTACTTGTGGTCGCAATTATAGAATTTAATTAAGTGAGCCATATAATTCCCATTCATCTCGCCAACATTTTACTTACTACTAACCTCAAGCGCGATTCGTTCAAGTATTTGCAATGGTTGTCATCCCCTCATTGCCATGGCACACAGTCAATTCTAATCATCCTTCCCACACACCAACTCACTTCATTCACCTCTTTCAGACCCATTAAGTGCACTCTTTAAAGCCTTTCTGTCCCTCCATCCAACTACCTATTGAAGATTTTTCATTATCAATGGCGCAGCAGTTCCACAGTCTTGGGCATTTGCAAGAATTTCATTTGAGAAATGATTATGTAATATTATTATAATTCTTGGTAATTTTCTTTTCATTTGTCCATGATGGCCTGCACATGTTATTCCTTGATATTTTGAATATTTATTTTTTATTTTAAATGACAGTCGTTTCGATTGTTATCATTAACCCTTTAGATGACTTCGGACTTCACAGTAGGGAGAAACATCAGATTGAGAAAAATTAAAGAGTAATTTGCTTAACTAAGTGCCACATGTGTTTAGTGAGATTTCTAAGGTACGTACAAATTTAACGTACTTTTTATATATAATTGCTGGCTTCATAATAGTAATCATTTGCCCTTTAGCTGACTACTGGCTTCACAGAGGGGAGCAATAACAAAGCCACGTAAAGTTGAGAGGGGTAAAAGGAGAGTGATTCACAGATGTAAATGAGCCACAAACAAAGCGGGTAGATATGGTAAAGTGGGTACTGCGTAAGTGATGCAATATTGCATATACTTGGGTCATGGTAGATCAAGGTCAGAAGTCAACTGCCTGCATTTAGACGATTTGCTGTATGAGTGTTTCTTTTCCGGGTAGTCCCACGTGGAGGTTAATCCATCGCGAACCCCTTGGGGTACTTATAGTGCTGAACATATTGGCCAAGTCTCTCAATGGATTTGTTTTTACAAAGGGTTTTTAAAAAGAAAATTAGATAACCCTCAATGAAATCAAATTTATTAAAGGCAATGCATCTATTGACATCTTCTAACTAGGATGAAATATTGAAATCTATATATTACAACAATTATTCAGAATTTTGATTATTAATTGTGGTACCCATTTAAAGTACTATATAATTTGTAAAACTAATATGCTAAAATGCCAATACATATTTTTATCCATAAAATAAATTTTGTAGTAAAAATCGGCTTTTCTACATATAGACCGAATATTTGATTTTTAGTATATATAAAATTTAAATCTCTTTTGAAACCAATAAATAGTTTTCCTCCATAAAGACAATTAATTTTAAGAGAAATTTTGAATATTTTTTTTTTTACTTAGATGTTGATGAAATAATGGCAAACTAAGATTTGTTTACACCTATTAAAGTGATTTACATAGCTCGTGGCACTAATTTAAATATAATTTGGTATCTTCTTGGTTTAAACTTATCAAGATATTATTGACCAAATTAAAGTGGCACTGTTGTATAAACTTATGAACAGAGGCAAAAATTTTTTTTTTAAATTTTCTTTATGCTTGATATTTTGGATAAGCAAATTGAATGTTTTTACAGATAAAATGTTCAATTTTATTTAGCCTTTAAAATTTATGCTAAGCGTTTGTTGTTGTTTTGTTTGAATAATTAATAAATCGTTTAAATTTCAAGTGTTTTATTAATACATTTTTCTCGTTTCCCGTTTTTTTAAGGATCTGTTTAATTTCGCTTTCATCTCAGAACCATCATTCGATGTATTGCGAAGCATGTGGAGATGCGTCAGGCCACAGTGACTCTGGAATTCTGTCTAATCTGGTTTCTTGTAAATGTAAATGTGCACTACAATTTCTCACCTCGACAGCTTGTCATCAACTTCATTCCCGTTCTTTCGTACCCAAGGTATTTTGAAGATAAATGTCAACTTAATAAATGTAAATTTAGGATACAGTTTCGCAAGTGACTGATAGTTTAAAATGCAATGGAAATGAACATTGCGTCGATGATCGCGTTATAGTAGGTAGAGAACGATCGATTAGGAACCTAAGCAGCGATCCCAGGCGGAATATGTCCAAAATACCGCGACCTTTTGGTAAGATGCTATTTTGTTATTAGTGCACTTGTTTGCTCGAACCTTTACATCTCAATATTACTTGTGCTTTTTAACTAATTCCTCTAAGTCCTCAAAATAAGTTCACCTCTAAATGATTGGTAATTATTTATTGCTCTACGAAGACCAGTATTCTATTCATTGCAAATTGCTTGTCTGCTTCAGTACACTGATATGAATTCTGACCAACGTGGTTCGTTTCCCCGTCTGGATTATTTTTTTGCAGAATGTATTCTGCACGACTTCTTTCTCGCATCTTAGCCCTTAGTCTCTACTAGCTTTAAAAAATAGTAATTAAATCTTATGCCTGTGTCGCGTTAAATTGCCCTTAATCCCATTGTAACAAATTTTTTGGCTGTATATCATTTCCGAATTTTCGCAGCCACCTTGTTTGAGCTAGTCATTTTGCAACATTCAAATTTTTCAATCATTAATATTATATCTATTTCTACTTTAATCCAGCATCCTCGTCGGTTAATTCAAAGAGAGCACAGTTAAGTCATCCTCACCAAATCAACACAAACGCAATATTCAACAGAATGAGTCGTTCACATAGTCCTCTTGCTGCCGAAAATTCCCCAAATAACTTGTAAGTGTGGATTAAATGTGCTCCCTCAATTTTGTTCTCCCTTACAGAGCAGAACTGCAAGAAATACGTGATGAAATCGTCTCATTGCGCCAAAAGTTTGACAAGGATTTCAAAGTACTTCATACCTTTTTAATTCGTCATTTTCAGGTTATGCGCAACGCTGTTACTGGTGATAAAAGCGAAATCGCGCAAGTACTTAATAAGCCAGTATCCGAAGGCAAGGTAAATTCTCATTCAACGTTTCATCCACTTGGATTATTTATTCAGTTTCCAACTCATCGGATTGATCATGGAGAGGCTGCTCTTCCGGAAAGCAGCATTTTGAGTTCAGCTCATCGAGCTTTCCTGGATGCAGTGAGACATCGTCGAGCATTTGAGATCAATGTTGCAAATTGTGAGAGGTCACAAGCTCAAAAAGACGTTTTTCATATTCTCGGACATCTCCATGAGTAAGCATGTAACATTTCCCTTCTTGCTTTCACTTATCGCCTAGGACTAGTAACTGTTGAGCACGAAAGTATTTTGATGGACTTGTTTTCCTCATTTTCTCCATTTTGTCATCATAGTTAATCAGCGTATGAGCATTTGGTATTGTGGTCACGAATTCGCTAGCTATTTCCAATGACGAATCATAAAATCCGAATTTTGTGAGCATTTTATTCATAAAATTGTAGCGGATTCAGTCGATTATCCAAATTCACTTTCAAACAACTTTTATTTGGTTTGCCGCTGTGAAAATTTGTGCCTATCTCTTTGGCATTGACTATATTAATGTTCTTATTATGAGTGCTCAGTTTGTTGGCTGAAAATAGCTTAAAAATTGTATCACATATGCCACATTTTGAAACCCCTACGCCCCCGGGGAGTTTAGTTCATAGGGGTCAAAATATTCCACACAATGTTAATAGTAGTATCATTAATAGCAATAAAATGTATTTACTATGCAATATTTGTCCTTTAGAGATAATGCTGATGCTATTCGCATGAGGGCACTTCTAGACGATGCTGTGCACAATATGAACTCCATTCAAAGTACTGTGAGTTACGTATAGGCTTCATTTAATCCCATTTTTACAAATATCCGTGTTTTTTTTTGTTGTTTAATATTCGCGCTTTTCTTTAGTTACTGTGCTATAGAATTACCAATGATTCCTTGTCTGAATGCAATTTGAACCTCATCTTCAGGGAAAAGAGCTTATTTCGAACTTTCTCCAGCTTTATGGCAATTACTTCGACATTTTCAGAAAGAAATTTTACATTCTCTGAATAGTATTATAGTTAAAAAGTCCTTCAATTAAAAGTAGTATATTTGTAATGAATGCGTATATTATCATGATTTATAATTTCCATCAATATATATAAAGGCATTAATGCTATACCTACTGTTGAATACTGTTCCCTTTCATTTGGTCTTTGTCTTGCTTCCTGACACCTTGACCTTCTGTTCCACCTGTGACTCGTTCTTTCTCGCTCAGCACACTATCATACGAATGCACCTTCAATTTCAATCCTTTTTTTCAATGAATATGTCAATAATTCGAAAGAAGGTTGGACTCCATTCTCCTATACTCCATTAGTGTTCAATCAACCTAAATTTAGCATTGTATCTTGTCGGTATGACGGTTGATTTATTTCTGACTAACGCTTACTTAGGAATCTTCTTGTAGTCTATATAATCAATCTCCCGCCCCACCCCCTCCCCAATAATCAGAGAACCAGGAACTGAGTTCGACTACCGATGTACTTGACGCCATCAAGTAACAGTTGAAAAGAGTTTAAATTAGGAAAATAAGTGTTGATATAGTGTGTGTGGTAAGCAGGATTTTACCAAATCACGATACGCTGAGTTGTGCTGCCTGTTGGACATCATTGGGTAGTCTGATGAATGACCAATAATAATGTAAAAAATATTCAATTTCTGCCACATGGGTCCAGAAGAACACTAAGAGCTGAGTAATAACCACGATTGGTTATAAGAGAGATTAGGACAGAGACATAAACATCTGCTTGTGGAAACACAAAGACGCTAACTTGAGTGATATTTAAAACCCCATCTTCAGTTTTCTATTGCCTTTGAAAGAAATGAAAGATTGTCTGAGGTTTGCATAAAATTATTTAATACTAGTACTCTACTCATAGGACTCAGTAGCACTAAGCAACTTGTTTTAATCTGTTGAAGCCCATTGCATCGAAAGCGACCTCTTCCCGTCTGGATCGTTTAAGCGCTCCAAAGAAACAGCTCAAATTAGCCCCACCCAAACGACGAACGAAACTCACTACCAATCAGCGCCCAAACTCGTCTCCGCCTAAAAGAGTTTCAAGCACAGTAACCCCCAGATCAACTGGTCTGGCAGACCTTGTCTACTTTTCCGATGAAGAATCCACAACTGCTCCACCTTTAATGAGACGTCCTAAAGTTGTTCTCAAAACTCCTCCATCTCTTAGTGGTTTGCTCATTTTCAGACACCATTATAATCCCTTACTTCCAGCTAGGGAAAAGGCTGTGCGATTCGATAAAACCCATTCAAAATCGACTGCTCCTATGAAACCGAATGAACGCAAGTCTAAACCACTGACACCGTTTGTACCTTTGGGAATGCGCCAATATACAATGTGGCCAACGGAAAAATCTCAAGTCATTTTTTGCTCATTTTCATTAATTAAATCATTTTTATATGTAAGAAGTACTATGTCTTTTTTCTTCTTGAAGTCACTCGTGACGACTTCAATGGAAAATGGTCTCGGAGGGGAGGGTAAGTATATGGATATATCTTGCCAGCTGCTTACGAATTCCCAACCCACTTAAATTTTGTGAATGAAGGGAAAATCTAAATTCGTAATAAATCATGAAACCTGGAAATGAGATCAAGTGTTTCCATCTATTTGTATTTTAGAGACCTCAAATTTTCATGATGGATATAGTTCTGTGAATAATGTTCTTACATCTAATTGTACTTTGACTTCAGGTTCATGGATATGCTTGTTGATCGATTGGTTAATTTCCCTGATTGGTCATACTGTAGCGGACTGCTATACCAAATAAGCCTAGACTGTACTCAGTTATCTCTACTATCGATGAGCCTCCCACAATACCATCTTGTTTCATCAATCAAAGAGAACATTTCCCATATTTAAGTTGGGGATTTGGTGATCGCATGATATCGCAGACTTTTAATTGCTTCCTTTCTTTGTTTTAGCGAGGTGACCTTCCGTTAAGGAACTAACATGGTGGTAATTTTTAGCTTTAATATTTTCTCGGTATCATAACTTTTGAAGGTTCATTTCAAGTATTACAATTTGTCAATAGATCCACTAAATCTGTTCAAAGTCTGTGCGACTCTTTAAGTTACATTTTGGGAAATCCGAAGATCTCATATGCAAACCACAGATTTTTTATACATTAAATTGTGATTCACGCCGCTGAATGCATAAAGTGTTTCTTGCACAACATTTTAAAATATTCCCTTCAGTTATAGATCATGCATTAAGCCTTTCCGTAGGGAAGTTACATACATTGATTCCAAATAGCCGAGTTTTTTATTCCTTCTATTAAGATTAGAAGGTTTTCTGCCTTCAATCTGTAATCTTCTCTGATTTTTCGGTGAACCTAAGTTTCAAGAGCATTATCAACATATCCACCTTCCTACACCATGATGTGAGAAATATTTAGTAGAGACTTAGCTTCCATCTTCAATGTTTGCTTAAATCCTTTAATTTCGATTGAATTCAAATTTGTATTTTTCATTGTTTGTTACTTAAAAGTTAATCAATAGGGCATTTTAATAAGCTGACGTGTATGATTACAGCAGATCGTTTAACTGCGGAAGATGTAAAAACTATGCTGGAAGCCGCATTAAATCAGCACTCGGAACGCAAATCATCCCAACTTCAAGTTCAAGACCGAGATGTTGGCACTTCGTGTCAAGCTTTCACTGAAGAGAAGGCATTAAGTCCCATTCCAACTCCTAAAAAAACTACTTTGGTTGACGCCACCTCTAGTCCCTATATTCCCAAAAATAATTCCCGTGGAGAATCCGTTCACTTCATTCAAAGACGGAGGAGCTCATCTTTGCCATCAGTCTCGTCTGAATTTACACCGATTTCAGAAGAACTTAAGTCAGCACATTCCGAGTAAGAGCTGGTTTTTGTGTTTTATAATTACCACTGATAAGATTAAAAAAATAAATGCTTAAATATATTAAAATATAAGGGAAAGTGGATATTCAATATGAAATTCCAAATATTGGAGTAGTTTGTAAAATTGTAAATGGTTTTGTAGAAATAGTGAATCTCTTCAAAGTAATCTTTGCACGTTGCATGAAAGCGCATTGAAAACACCCCGTTACTTGCCGCTTATTGGTTAACTTTCTAATTTTTCCTACAATTTGACTTAATAGCATCATTATTTATTATTTTAATAAAATACTCAACAAATAGAAATAATCCCACTGTTGTAGATTGTGCAATTTCTAAGCTTTTCTTACTGCCATCTTAACCAATGATTTAGTGAAGCACAAATTGTACATGTCAAGACAAAAAATTGACTCGATTCCATTCGAAATTGTCAGGGTTGCACATCTTATAAAACTCCTTATAACTGTTGGATTTTTGAGAGACCTAATTTATTCCCGAATTCAGTGCATTATTTAGGACCAGTTCGATAACTCAAACCGAGGCCATATCAGCCAATTCCTTAATGTTCTTTAACGACAGGTCAGTTAGTTGATCATTCATTTTCTGCTATAAGTATATCCATGTATGCCCTTGGCATTTAAAATGTATTCTACAAATTGAACTTTTGAAAAGTGCTACAGGTGAAGAGAGTGGATCAGTATCAACAGCTACACTCCGGTGGGTTCTTGTTTTCCAAGAGTCTTTGTTCGTTAATTTGCTAAACTAATTTTACAAGCATCTCTTAAAAATATAGTCATTTGAGCTCGGAAGAAAGTTCCCTCTCGTTAGTTTTTCATTTCGTTGAGTTACTTGGGTTTTTTTATTCAAACGTTTTCTTATTAAGCCGCTGCTATAAACCTAGTTCAAGAAGTCAAACAGAAATCGACGTCTACGAGCCAATAATGTTTTCAAATAATTGGTTAGTGCTTTACTTATTTCTCACCCCTATTTGTAGTCAATTGATGAGCAAATGGGAGAGGCTTAGGCCTTTAACGTCCGAAATTTTTTTTTGAAAAATGCACCCAACCGCACTCACCCGTGTTATACGGCAGACTTTTGCCGGTGTGATGATTTTTGGTGGCATTTAACACTTTTCAAATGGCAATAGCGCCTTCCGTCACGAACTTATTTTAAAAGAGGACCGCGCGGTCCTAAGGTCATTAAATGGTTAAAGAGCTTATGGTATATGTTTGGTGAGAACCTATCTGCTCCAAGAGAATCAATTCAATTGTATTAATTTCAATCCTCCCCCCTCCTGCCCTTTATTCAGGAAATAAGCACACTGGATAATTTCACATTCTCTATTCTATTAGAACTACTCCGAGTTTACCCCCCCCCCC